>RJVU01064790.1:0-16850 GCA_003731715.1 Anabarilius grahami
CTTTTATTTAACAACATATCAACACAACGCAGAGGAACAACCGCTACACTAACACATCAAAACAACAGATGGTTGTTTTTGTATTTTTTGTATTTTTTTGTCTTTTATCTCAGTATTTTTATAAGTGTTGTATAAGGGGTTTTATGTTTAATAGTAACCCTAAAATGACATGAAAGAGTTTAAAATGTGTTAAATAATCCAACTGTGTTTAGCACACACAGATGAGGAATGCACCCTGTATAAGATGCTTTCCCACAGTTCATCTGAAATGTCCTCTAATAAGTCTTCCTGCCACTGAGTTTTTATGGATGTCAGTGAACTTCTATGCAGAGAACATATTTTGTCATAGAAAATTGATATCAATTGGTTTGAGTATCGAATCTATAGGAGTCGTAGAGGGGAGACTAGGGAACTGAGGATACAAATTACGGACAAAACTGCGAACCTGCAAATATCAGAAGAAATTCTTTCTGGGCAATGAACTTATCTGAGAGCTGTATATAAATCTTTAAACGGTAACAAAGCATATATTGCCCACTGAGAAAATGTCCTGTCCATCATTGATGGTGGGAAAGCAAAGTTTGATGCTATGGGGGCAGATATAGAAAATGTCTGTAATCCATAGAACAGCCTAAATTGTTTTCAGATTCATACAGACGTTTTTACAATTACATTTTTTGTATAGGGAGAGTGTGAACTATTAATAGGGGAGTATAACAGGGCAGTCAATGTAGTAGGGATACATGAGGTTGCTTCTATTTTGGCCGCTGAAGGGTTTTACTAATCCTAGTCTTTTTAATCCAAATAAACTCTGAATCTAACATATCCAGTTTTTGAAAAAAGGATTGGGAAAGAAAAACGGGAATGCACTGGAACAAATACATAAACTTTGAAAGGGTATTCGTTTTTACAGAATTAATTCTGCCAGCTAGGGACATCGGGAGCACAGATACATCGTTCAAAATCCTTCTGAACCTGAAGCAGTAAATTATCAAAATTGAATTTTAAAAGGTCTTGAAATCTATTGGTTATACAAACCCCAAGATATTTAAAAATATGCTGTGCAATTTTAAATAGTAAAATATGCAAAGGGTATTTTTTGGCAGCTGCATTCAGTGGAAATAATTCACTTTTGCTTAAATTAAGCTTATAACCTAGCCTGGATGCCAGCCGAACTTAGCCCCGCCCACAACATTTTGAGGTCGGGGAGTTCGGTCTGGACTCGATCCGTAGAGGAGTAATTATGCTCGAACAGAAACTGTTCGGACCAATCACATTGTCAGGGCGATGATTGACAGATTATCACCAGAAACGTAATCAGCCACGTCATCAAAGAGCGCTTGGGTTGAATTAGTTTACAACAATGATGGCTGGTGTTGAAGAACTGAGATGTGTAGATTCCGCCATCGTGTCCGTTATAGAAGATATCGACAGATAGAGAATTATCGGAGAATTTGATCGTATATGCATTTACCTTTAATACTTCTCTCAAAAATTAAGCTCGTGTTGGCAAGTACTCTGTGTATACTTAAATTATTTTTACAACACCGGCAAAGATTGTTTACGTTCATCTTCTACTAGTTCCAGCATGTGTGCAGTTGAGTTCTGTTGACTGTAGCTCTGATTGGTTGAAAGTCTATCCAATTGAGGTCTTTCCTGGATCGGTTGAAATACGCCCCATAATCAAAGCCCAACGGAGCAGTATCAGACTCATATTCTGACTAGAATTGAGTATGACCACGTCAGGCTACTTATAACCAGAAATAAAACCAAATAATTTTACAAAATTCAGGAACTGAAACAGAAAAATCTGAAATATAAAGAAGAATATCATCTGCATATAATGATACCTTTTGTTCAATACCTAGTCTAGTAACACCTATTATTAATGGGTCAGATTTAGAGAGGCAGAAAGAGGCTCGATGGCAATAGCAAAAAGGAGTAGGCTTATGCTGTGTTCACACCGGACGCGACTTGCGCGAATAAATCGCGCTATTCGCGCGTAGTTGGACGCTTGAACATTTTGAGTTTACTCGCTTCATTCGCGCGTGACATTCGCTTCATTCGCGCGTGAAAATCCCTTCACAACAGACGCGAATTCGCGTCATGAGAGGGGCTCTCCCGCTCCTTTATGTGTCCCAGACTCTCCCACTGCTTTCTGCACACTTCCTCTGAATAAACACAACTTCGGTGGGGAAATAATTGTAAATTACAGCGAATAAGCTCAATTGGTAGTCTTTAGTTGGCTTGTAGTCTTAATATGTATATATATATATAGCTCAAATTAAGTAAAGACCGTTTTTTACAATTTTTCAGATTGTCCGACCTCCTCACTCACTTTCTTTCAAACACGATCCTTTTTATTTCTGTTTCTATAAATGTATGAAGATGTACAGCGACGATGATTTTGTCCTCCATGTTGTTTCGAATTTCTGCCTCAGCTCGCTACGTCACGTCACTACTAGAGCAAGCTCCTGATTGGTTAACGCGGCGCGGAAATTCGCCAAAGTTCAGATTTTTCAACTTGCGCGATTCGCGCGAATCGCGTCAAACGCCCGAATCGCTCAATTCGCGCCGCGTCATTCGCGCGAATCGCGTCATTCGCGCCGCTTCATTCGCGCGAATCGCGCCGCAGGATGTCAATTCGCGTCTTTGCATTGACTTAACATGTAAATCACTCGCGCTTACCGCTTCATTCGCGTCCGGTGTGAACGCACCATTAGTGGGCATCCTTGACAGGTGAAACGGTAAAGATTGAAGTATTCTGAGCGAGTATTATTTGTCCTAACTGAAGCCTGGGGGGCAGAATACAAAAGTTTAACCCATGAAATAAAATTTTCCCCAAAACCAAATTTCTTTAATGTATAGAAAAGGTATCCCCATTCTTTCCGATCAGATGCTTTCTCAGCGGCTAATGATAGGACAGCTTCTGGGATAGAATGGGGAGATGAATTATAAATAACATTACATAATCGCCTGATATTAAAAAATGAGTGCCTGCCCTTAATAAACCCTGTCTGGTATTATGATATAATTGAAGGTAAAACAGATTCCAGACGCACCGCCAATAATTTTGATAAAAGTTTGAAGTCAACATTAAGCAAACTAATAGGACGATACGAAGAGCAGTCCAAAGGATCTTTATCTCTTTTTAGGATCAAGGAGATCGAGGCCTGATTAAGTGTTTGTGGGAGCTTTGATGACTTAAATGATTCATTGTACATATCTATTAATAGGGGGCCCAATTTGTTCAAAAACTTCTTATAAAATTTGACTGGATACCCATCTGGCCCAGGACATTTGCCACCCTGCATAGAGGAAGCAGTTTTGGTAAGTTCCTCCATTGTGATGGGTGATTCCAGATGGTCAACTAAATTAGAATCATAAATAAATTAGAAAAAGAGAGGTTGGCAGTTTGCTCAGATGCATAAAGAGAAGTATAATAATCTCTAAAATGAATATTAATTAATATGGGATCTGTTGTTGTGCCTGAAGATGTTTCAATCTGGGGGATAACATGGGAGGATGTTTCCTGCCGCAATTGGAGAGCCAGCAACCTACCTGTTTTATCACCCTCTTCATAATACCTAGATCTAGTTCTGAGCAGTAAACTTTCCACGTAACTTGTTGAAAGAATATCAAACTCAGCCTGTAATAATTGCCGTTCCTTATAAATAATCTGAAGATGGTGTAACAGCATATACTGTATATTATCTAATTGAGTTATTTTCTGTGTTATCTCAGAACACCTCTTTTTATTTAACCTTACTTTATGAATATGGAAATATATGAAATAATTTCCCCCCTAAGAAACGCCTTCAGAGCCTCCCAAAAAAGAGATGCAGATATCTCGGGACTGCTATTTGTGGATATGAAAAAATCTATTTGATTAGAGATAAATTCCACAAATCTGTGATCAGATAAAATATGAGTATTGAATCGCCACAATGGGCGTGTGCCATCGAGCCCCTCAAAGTAAATATTCATGGTAACTGGTGCATGGTCTGATATTATAATAGCTTTATAATCACATGATTCCACTGATGGGATAAGTCTGTTATCTATTAAAAAATAAACAATACGTGTAAACGTTTTATGAACATGTGAAAAGAAAGAAAATGCTTTACTACGTGGATTTAAAAAACGCCAAGGGTCAGAAACAGCCAATTCCTCCATACAAGACTGAATAACACGAGCAGATTTTGAGGGAGAATTATGTTTGAGAGAATAATGATCAAGGTCAGGATTAAGCCAATAATTAAAGTCCCCTCCCAAAACCATAAAACATGAAGAAGTGTCTGGCAGTGAGGAAAATAAACATCTAAAGAACTTGTCATCATCCCAATTAGGGATGTTAACCAATAGAAGCGCAGTATTACCAATTCTCCCTGAGACTATAACAAATCTGCCATTTTGATCTGTTTTTACATCTGAACATACAAAGGGTACTGATTTGTGTATAAGGATTGCTGTGCCTCTGGCTTTGCCCTGAAATGTGGAATGGTAAACTTGACCAACCATCTTCTTTTTAATAACTGATGGTCTTTAGTTTTAAGATGGGTCTCTTGGAGATAAACAATGTGTGCGATGTCAATCAGCATCAGCAACTGCCAGTAGCGCATAAAATGTTGGGGTGGCACCTGGGGTGGCCAATCGGATGTTAGGGGAGTCCAGTGCCACCCCGGACACCCCTCTGGCTCAAACACTGTTGCTTGGCCCCATATTGCTGCTTGCGTCTTTATTTCATAATGGATTTGTTCAGTATCAACTCTTTCCCTGCCATTGATGGAAATTTTCAAAATTTGTGAGAAAACGCTTCTCCGCTATTGACAGAAATGTATCTTTTATTTGTCATTTACTGCAGCCCTGGCATCACAGCCTATTGAAGTGGCAGCTGTAGGAAGACCTCTTTTTCCTGGTATGCTATATGACTGCCGCAAGGATACCTTTATTCCAGGTGATTTACTAACAAACAAACAAACAATGGATAATTAAATAAAAGCTTATTTTCCCCTCTTCACCAAATGTTACATCAGAAATTACCAGTCCTTGTGTAAAAACACTATAAAACCTGCAAGTTTCTTCAACAGTACATCATTTCCTGGTACATAACTGTTAAAGCCATTTCTCATTTCAGGTGTTACTCTGTGGGATAAGAAGTCACTGAGTGAAGATCTGGACACTCGTCCGCAGATCATGACAGATCTGAAGTTCAGTAGCTCTGACTCTCTCTCTAGTAAGTCCAGTCTCCTGGATGTAAGTGCTTCCCTGAAGGCCAGCATCTTAGGAGGGCTGGTGGAGGTGGGAGGATCTGCCAAGTTTCTCCGTGACACCAAATCCTCAAAACAACAATCCAGAGTAACAATGTATTACAGTGAAACCTCTAGATTCGAACAGCTCACTATGACCCATCTGGGCCGAATCACCTACCCTGAGGTGTTTGACCAGAAAACGGCAACCCATGTGGTCACGGCTGTACTGTACGGAGCTCAGGCCTTATTGGTGTTTGATCGGACATTTTCAGAAGAGGAACACAAGCAGAAAATTGAGGGAGAACTGGATGTCATGGTCAAGAAGATTCCTCTATTTTCCATTGAGGGAAAAGGAGCTGTAGAAATGACAGATAATGATAAGAAAGTGGCTGAGAGCATCGCCTGCACATTTTATGGTGACTTCCAGCTTGATCAGAACCCCACCACTTACATGGAGGCCCTAGAGGTGTACAAGAACCTCCCCAATATACTGAAGGAGAAACCAGAGAATGCAGTTCCAATAAAAGTCTGGCTCTATCCTCTTTCTCTACTGGATACAAAAGCTGCTCAGTTGGTTAGAGGAATTAGCACAAGTCTGGTTTCCACCGCTGAAGATATAGTAGAGGGGCTGGGAGAGGCAGAGAGGACATGCAATGACCTCTCCAGAAAACCACTGGTAAATGTTTTCAGAGATATCAAAGAGAGGCTGCAATCATTTCAGAGATCATTTAGCATTTACAAGACAATGCTCCTGAAAGCTGTCAGCAGGGTCTTGCCTGCTATACGAGGAGGAGGGATGGAGGAGAAGTCACTGGAAGACATCCTGAAGATCCACTACAGCTCCCCTTTCAATGCTGACAAGCTAAACCAGTGGTTAGATCATGCAAAATCTGAACTTAACCTCTTGAGTTCTCAAACCAAGATTCTGGAGGGAATCAGAACTGAAGACTCAGACCATCTCAACACCATGCTCCTTGATCCTGATATTGATGTTGTGGTGTGCTTGACCTTCACATCTCTGCAGTATGAAGACCCGTATCTTTCAACCCTGAAGGAGATTCTGAAATCGGACAAGTTTAATGAGCTAAATGGGGAAAAAAACATGGTTTCTGTGGCATCTTTCAGAAAATGGTTCAATGATCCTGATGTCATCTCAAAGATGAGAGAGAATTTATCTCTTTTTAAAAGTTTTTCAGAGGCTAATAAAGATCATAAGAGATATCGATTCATTGTGTCTGTCATCCCCGATCCATCCAGTCCAGGCTCCTCCATTTCTCTGTATGAAAAAGGGAAGTTGACAGACACACAGTTCCAGCCCGTGTCGAAGCCTCCCCCACCAGAAGTGAAGGAGGTCCTGGTGGGCAGTGTGTCCCTGAAACTGCAGAAGTCCCCAACTGGAGAAACTGTGCAGTACAGAGTGGAATACAAGCAGGTGAAAGCAGCTGAGGAACAGTGGCTTGTCATAAACACACCTGATGAAGACTTTACTCTGACTGAGTTGGAGGTCAGAAAGCAGTACTTGATCCGCTACAGGATTGTGGGTAAAGTGGGAGTGAGTGAAGCCAGTGACACTATCAATCCCATAGGTAAGTGCCATATTCACATCTTTTTTGAAAAAAAAAAAAATTTGTTTCATTCACACAGTCAATGTTTGTATTAAATAAGGATATTTTTCTTACACAAATGCATCGATTCACTTTAGTAGGCCTTTATTAAGCCCCTGGAGCTGCATGGAGTACATTTTATGATTGATGGATGCACTTTTTTGGGTTTCAAAAACTCATCCTCCAATCATTATAAAGCTTAGAAGAGTCAGGATATTTTTAATACGGGCATCGATTACAAGTCATCCAAGGGAACCATCATCTCGGGCTGATAGACACTGAACATAACAGTTCAATTTTCAATAATGGATTCTTGTTCCTGATATACATTAAAAACAGACAATATCAGCAATGAAAATCTAATACATCAAACAGTACAACAATAGTACAATCTAGTACATCATCTTTGTGATCACCAGTCATTTAAGTGTTTAAAAGCCAATTGACATGTTTGAATCATGTAATTTAGGCCCTGTGTACACATGGTAATAAGATGATTTTGGTTTATCGTCTCACAAGTGCACAACGCTAAATACAGGTGTAAACGAGCTTGTCCTCTTTCAACCACTTCCAGAGGTATTTGAAATTACATTTGTATTGGTTTTGTAGTATAGACGCTCATATGGTCAAAATGACCAAAGTAATATCAAAGATGTTGACGCCAATAAAACTGAAAAGTCTTATCAGATTTGACACAACAAGGGTCCAACTGAGCCACGAGTTCATCTATCAAATCTTGATCAACTAACAGAAGCTTCAATTTACATATGCGGTAGCCAGAGCCTTTAACCGATGCACTCGCATGTCACGTCCTTAGCAGTGTCTTGTGCATGACATGCATTTGAGTCGTGCATACATAGAACACAAACTGATTGAAGTGGCTCCGGTAGAGAACAGTGACTGGATCAGATGACGCACAGCTCATTTTTCCATCACTAGCTATGTTCCCATCCACCTATTTTAATGCACATTTTGGGATATGGCATAAAAAAAAACACTGGATGGAAATGGAAAAATGTGAAAGTGCGCAAAAAAACTTTGCGCTCAAATGAGCCAGATAATTTTCTTATCTGATAAGAAAATCTCCAGATGCGCATCAAATATTATATATATACATATATAAATATGCACACACCTTGATATACAGTGAAACCGGCAGAATCTTTAAAAAAATGTGATATTCAATTCAATTCACATTTATTTGTATAGCGCTTTTCACGATACATATCATTTCAAAGCAGCTTTACAGAGAATGCATGTCAACATTACAATTCAAAGATTGCAGTTAGCAAATAATGTAATAATTTAGGCAATTAATTTACAATCACTGTTAGCAGTTTAACTGAAGGTAGAAGCAATGAGCTCCTGGAAAAATGAATTACAATAACAATAATAGGATATAGAAATTGGGCAATGTGCATGTTGATCCAGATGTTACGTCTTCTGAAGTCCTCGCAGGAGTTGGCGCCGTCTCTTCATAGGTGTTGGTCATCTGAGGTCTTCTTAAGAGGCTGGATCCAAACTGAAGTTGATGTCCTCTCTAGTCACCTCGGGATGGGTGTCCCGAGGTAAAACAGAAAAGCAAATGGAGAATAATTAGCGTAGCTGCTGTTCATAACTTTAAGCAAAGATAGTCATGTGCAGTTGATCTGGTATGAGATGCATTATGTGAATGCTTGGCTAAAAAGATGCCTCTTTAATCTAGATTTAAACTGGGAGAGCGAGTCTGAGCCCCGAACATTATCAGGAAGGCTATTTCAGAGTTTCGGAGCCAAATGTGAAAACGCTCTCCCTTCTTTAGTGGACTTAGATATCCTAGGTACAACCAGAAGTCCAGAGTTTTGTGATCTTAAAGAGCGTGAAGGATTGTAGGGCGATAGACGATAGAAGATGATACAGATTTTTGGTCAAACCACCCAGCCAGCACTAATTGAATATTTACACTAGTGACTAAATCAGGACAAAAGTGGATGAAAATGAACAAAAGAGAGGGATTAAAACACCAGGTGCAAACAACAATGTGTCTTCCTCATCTAATTGTGATTGGATAGACCAAAACACATCATGTGTAAACAGGGTCATAATTAGAAACGTGCATACACATTAAAAACTTTCGCATACCAGAGGAGTTTTCCATCATAATAAACTCAACAAAACATGACTACTTTGAGGGCATCATGATGATAAGAGTCTCCTCCATATCCAGCAGAAAATCCCCCTTACAGCTGAACACCTCTCCCTACAGAACAGCAGAGAAAAAAAATCATCACTGTATATAAGAGCATGACTCAAACATGCCATTAATGGGCTTATTCAAGTAAAATCAAAATATATTTAATTTTTTGAGTTATTTTTATAAATTCTGCGTCTCCCACATATGTGTGTTTTAGCAAGGTGATCTGTGATGCAAGTTGGTGATTGAAGATACTTGCCAGGTTACGTGTCACTACTCTACTAGAGTACTCTGCTTTATTAATTTATCCAGTGTAAAACCCGGTCATTTTTGTTAATGACTGTCCTACTATAGGATTTAACACAGATAACAGCTCAATACCAGTTACAAAAGACACTGTAACAGTCTGTCACAGGCAATTCTAGTTGGATTTTTCATCAATTAATTTAAATTATCCTTTGAATAAGTTCTGGCCCGCCATCTAGTGGCGAATTTTTTTTTGGCCCGATGCCAAACTTAATTGCTGACCCCTGACATACAGTCTCCAAAGTGATACTGGATACAGTGGTAATGAAGGTGAGAGCACTTTATTACAGTTCATCAGAGTTGACTTACAGATATAAAGTTTACCAGTTTAAGCACCACCTGAAAGGCATAAGGTCTTTATATATTTGTTTACTGTTAGTTGTAACAATTCAGAGCCACTGTACAAGAGAACGCCAAAATCCAGAATGCCATCTGACAGCACAAAGCAGAAGCACTGTATGAAAAACAAAGTGTGTGAATAAAATGTGTATGACAAACGTGTATGACAAACAAAGCTAGTGTAAATTTGCACTTAGTAATAGACACCCCAAGTAATCTTGTTTTCCGTTTACATTATTTTTATTATCACACTGGCAGATAATTTTACTTAAGTAAAATGCACTTAATTTAGATCCCCCCCAGGAAACACGACTAAATATCATTTTCTTATATAGAAAATGCATCTTCATTTAAGAATATTTAGATATTTGTACTTAAAATAAGACATAAATACTCGGTAAGAAAAGCATTTTTGCAGCGTGAATGAATGAATGAAGTATTTAAACATATTTTACGCATTAAAAAGGGAGAGGAGACCTTTTTAATTCACCTGCTCTCTGCACTTTATTGCACCATGCAATTTATATAATACATTTTGTACTTCTAGAACTTCTCAGTCTTCATTGGATTCAGTGTGTGGTCGGCTATCTTTTCTGTTCTGCTCAAGTATTTTCTTGGCTCTACGCACCTGAAGGAAAAAGGAACTTTTTCAATTGAGCGCAACAATTTCCTCTGATCTTTGGCTCTAACCACTCATACAATCTGTCCCAAAAGGACTTAACAATCGTACATTTATAAAAAAGATGTTCCTGAGATTCAATATCTTTTTGACAAAATGTACACACATTGCTATCCATATTAAACCTTACTCTTTGAAATTCGTTACATGGATAAATGTCGTTAATTGTTTTGAAATGTACTTTTATTTTAGTATCTGGTTTTAGTATCTGGTTCTAACCTTGGAGATAGATTTTTTTCTTTTAACAGGAAGAGGAAAATATTATTTTGTAAGTGATCTCAGAACCTTATTACATTTTTCATTCAAGAAATTATACTTGTCAATAAACAAATCCAGAGGTGTAGCTAATACAGAAGAAGATTTCTCAAAGCGAATAGCTTTGACAACTAAAGAATATTGTCTATATGAACAATCCAAATGAAACTTTATTTTAAGATTATCATAAATTACCATCTTCATCCATTAAATGTATTACAGCCCAAACTCCTTTTTCCATCCAATCTTTATAAAATAAAGATTTCCTCTTATGTAAAATACATCTGTTATTGCAAATTATAGCCTTATGTAGAGTAAAATTATGTTGTTTACATTATATGCACTTGCACGCCGATTGCCAACAAAACACATCCAATGCAGTTTTACTCACCACTGCCGATCTGAAAATCCAGTGCTGAACTGGGACTTGTTTACAAAGTATTCATCACCGAAATCCCGGGAACAAACAAAAATACGTGCACAACTCCGTTGATGCCCCGGAAAAACAAACTTCATCCTCTGTTCCCTTAACACTGGGTTCTTTGGGAAGCTAAAAAATTTAATCTTTCCCTCACAACCAAAAACACACTCCTTTGTTGATTTCGGAGGCTTCGTCCTCCGGAATCAACAAAGGAGGTCACATTTGAAGGCTGAATACTTCTCAAGGATGCCATATTTAAGAAAAGTAACCATAATAAAATTGACTGATATTTATTGTGAGGTGGAAAATCATCTCGGGTTACAGAGTGAGACGCTGCGTAGTCGCTTTGGGAACGCATCTGCGTGTTTTGTCTTGAAGTACACGTGAAATCGTACCAATAGTGTGACGGGACGTCAATGCGGGTGACGTCACGGACCAGGAAACTATAAAGCACTCCTGAGAACAAAGAACGCCAGCTTCTGATATGGATAAAGCAGACGCTCACAGGCATGCAGGGAGTATGGCTAAGCTACGCAGCGTCTCGTTCCCTTATTCAGGGAACCAGGGTTACAGACGTAACCCGAGACGTTCCCTTTCATGGGAACATCGACGCTGCGTAGTTGCTTTGGGAACGCTATCCCAACTAGGCCATAAGACCAAGTGCCTGTCTGTTATCTTACGACGAGAGCACCGAGGACCCTGGAGTGAAGCCCAAATCAAGGTTATACAACCTAATGAAGGTATGCTGAGAAGACCACCCAGCCGCATCACATATCTCGTTAATGGGAACCACTGAGATCAAAGCCTTTGGGGCAGCCATACCCCTAGTAGAGTGTGCCCGGACAGCCAAAGGTGAAGGCTGCCCATATGACTCATAGGCAAGAGAAATGGCCTCGACCACCCACTTGCTCATTCTTCCTGATCCGGATTAATCAAAGGAGGAGGACAAAAGGCCTGCAGTACAATCGGTCCTGGGACGTTGGTGGGGACCTTGGATTTATAACCAGGTCTAGGATGAAGGAAAGCCCTGAACATACCAGGCGCAAATTCCAAACATGAGGGAGCAACAGAAAGTTCTTGAAGATCTCCAATTCTTTTGAGAGATGAAATTGCCAACAGGTGGACAGTTTTAAGAGAGAGGAATCTTCCAGACACCTCCTCTAATGGTTCAAAGGGAGCCTCAGCTAACCCTTCCAACTCAATAGCCCAGTCCCAGACCAGAGTTTTGTATGCACAGAAGGCCTCAGCCTCTGGGTACCACAGAGAAAGCATATAAATAGGGGGTCTCTTCCACAGAAGAGTCCCCCAACAGAGCATGATAAGTGGAAATAGCCACTATATAAACCTTCAAGGTCGAAGGAGATAAACCATCCAAGTTTTATACTTGGAGAAATTGCAGCACAAGACTAATAGAAAAGTGGAACAGGTCCAGCTGACGTTGTCTACAGCAAGTAGAAAACAACTTCCATTTATTTGTCTGTATAGCTTTCTTATGGAAGGAGCTCTGGAGTGGAGTATGGTCTCGACAACCTCAGTTGGGAGACCGGATTCTATGAGCCTAGCCCCCTCAGAGGCCAGGCTCAGAGTTTCCACAACTCCAGGTGGGGGTAAATTATCATGCCACCCGCTTGAGACAGAAAGTCCTGTCTGATGGGGATCTCCATGGGGGAGCCGTCTAGAAGAGACACTAGGTCTACAAATCAAACTCGGGTTGGCCGGAACTAGGCAAACCCTCTCCAGAACTCCTGGGAACAGAGCGATCGGGGAAAAAGTGTGTACAGACGTAACCTCGGTTACGTCTGAACCATGGCATCCAACCCCAGAGGGGTGGATTAGTCAGAGAGCACCACAGTGGGCAAAGAGATGTTCTTTCGAAGCAAATAGGTCAACTTTTGCACGACCGAAGTTCTCAAATGAGCTCCACCACCTCAGGGTGGAAACTCCATTCCCCGGGCCTCGGCCCCTGCCTCAACAGGATGTCTGCCCCCACATTTTGATGCCCCGGGATAAGTGCTGCTCTCAGGGAGAGGAGCTTCCCCTGGGCCCACAAGAGGATCTGATGGGCTAATCTGCACAACTGGCGAGACCTCAGACCCCCTGATGGTTGATATGAGAGACCACCGACATGTTGTCTGTGCGAACCAACACATAGTGGCCCCTCGGTTCTGGGAGGAAGTATTTGAGTACTCGAAATACCGCCATCATTTCCAGATGATTTATGTGCCAGGAAAGTAGATGGTCCTCCCAAAGACCTTGAGCCGAGCGACCACTCATGATCGCCCCCCAGCCTGTGAGGGAAGCCTCCGTCGTTAGCATTACACGACGACAAGGAGCCCCCAACACAGGTCCCTTGGACAGGAACCAAGGCTTCTTCCACATGACTAAGGCACGAAGGCATCGCCGCGTGACCTTAATCATGCGAAAAGGATTTCCCCTTGGAGAAAACCCTTTGGTCCTGAGCCACCACTGTAAGGGTCTCATGTGCAGCAGGCCAAAAGGTATCACATTGGACGCAGCTGCCATAAGACCCAACAGTCTCTGAAACTGTTTTGCAGTGTGTGACTGGCCTAATTTCACCCCATTCACGGCCGATAGAATGGAACGCACCAGAGCAGGAGACAGACGTGCCTGCATCGTGATGGAATCCCAGACTACCCCTAGATAGTTGGTAGTTTAAGCTGGAAGAAACACACTCTTCTTGGCATTAATTCTCAGCCCAAGCCTTCTGATGTGAGACAGAACAACATCTCGATGTTGGACTGCAATTGTTGATATAATTCAACACGTGAATGCCCTGGAGTCTCAGAGGAGCCAGAGCTGCATCCACGCATTTTGTGAAGGTGTGGGGTGAAAGAGCTTGATAGAAAGGAAGAATCCTGTATTGATAAGCTTCGCCCCCGAAAGCAAATCTGAGGAACCTCCTGTGCTGAGGATGGATGGATACATGAAAGTACTCTCCAACCCTCTTTGGAACAAATTACAGACTGTAAAACCCTGACAGCTTGCTGGGAGGATTAACCCTTCTATAGCTCCTTTTTGCAAGAGTGTCTGAACTATGTGTTCCAATACCAGAGACTGCAAGGGGCCCACCCCTATAGGGAAGACCCTGTTAAATTGGGGCGGGCAAGACCCGAATTCTGTAACCCTTTTCTATTGTGATCAGTACCCATTGAGAAATACTTGGAAGAAGTTTGCATTCTACCAGAAATCTACTAAGGGAACCAGTCTCTCAAGACTGGCCTCTGGTGTTTTTTTTTTTGTTTTTTTTGAGCATTTGACTCAGGGCCCTGAAGCGGCGAACTGGCAGGGAACAACCGAATCAAATGTCGACCGGCCCTCCTCAGAGGGTCAGTGGAGACCGCTGCGCCCTGAAGCACACGAAGTGGCAGGGTTGGCAGAACGGCCCCCTGAGGGCACCGAGGAGGAGCGAATACCATATAGTGTGGTAAAGAACCCTCTTTGGAAGGGGGCTACCCTCGAATGTCCCATGCCACTGGCGTCAGGACCTTTTCGAAGCCTTCTTGGTGATAATAACAGTTCGCAGATCTGTCTTACCCCACAAAGACTTCAGCTGTGTTGCCTGTCCCAGTCCCCAAGCTTTCTGCGGGGGAGCACGGGTGGCGACACTTTTTTTTTTTTTTTTGAATGAACGGTCAGACCAGTGCCCTGAAACGGCGAACTGGCAGGGAACAACTGAACTGACCACTCTATGACCCTCCTCTTCTTGGAGGATCACTGGAAACCGCTGCGCCCTGAAGCACACAAGGTGGCAGGGTTGGCAGACCGGCCTCTTTTCTTTTAAATTCCTCAGAATTTAATGCATTCAATATTTCATTTAATCCTCAAATTAAATGCAGCCAAAAACAAACAGTCAAAAATGACAGGCTGAATATATTGGAATACAAAAAGAATTATAGCTCCTAATAGTTTGCAAGATATTAAAGGGAAAGAGAGAAAGGGAACTCCCGTCTACTCAGTTCCCTCCAAATATATATAAACATTTTATATATATATAATATATATTACGGGCACGATATCTATGCGCAGCCTCGACAAACGTGAGATCCGAGCGTATATTCTTTAATGCAGACTTAATCTGCGCGCTGCCTCGGCAAACGCGAGATCTGAGCTATATATTCTTTATTGCAGGCTTAATCCACACGCTGCCGCGGCAAACTTGAGATTCGAGCCTTGCGTTAGACTTTTATTCCCTCGAGAATAAAGCCAACAGGAGTGGAGCTAAAAACTCCCGCTAGTGCATACTTCTCTTTACACTTAGGGACATTTTTATGAATGAACACTGTCAGCTGTGAACTGACGTGCATGCTCCACTCTCAGCAAACAACACATCGTGTGCATCCCTACTCGCTTTGTAGTATAGCACTGGAAAGAACGCGACTCAAACTGCTGTTCACTTTCTTTATATATATTAATATATCTTCAATATTTGTAAGTTGACAAATTCAGAAAGATATTTAACTTCTCAGTTAAATCGAGAAAATAATCAGACAAGTATATCACGGTCTGAATATTTCAGATAAACAAAATAATCATGGCTTTCAAACACAACTGATTTGTTTTTGATGTTAGAATAATAAACGTGTGATTTTGAAACACGATATGTGTGTGAGGTGGCGAGTCCTCAAATCAATATCACAATATCCACCTCCTCAGAGCTGGACATGTGAAGTACCGGTGCCTCAACCCGGGGGAAGAAACCGCAGAGCGTGAACCTGGCAGGTAAGGGCAGAGAAAGGGCAGCGCCCGTCTCTAACCCCTCTGCCAAATTCATCTGCGAACCCCATGATCTGAGCCGCCGCTCTGCCTCGGCAGATGCGGGACCTGACCACGAAGAATATGAGTCACGGCGCCCTCCTCAAAGAGCGCCCGGCGGGAATGGAGAGGTTTTATATTACAATGCTTGCAAACAATATGTGTATGTATGTATGTATACACACATATATATATGTATATGTGGTGTAATACTGATACTCTTGTTCTCAAACAAAAGAGATCGTTCCTGTATATGTAAATGCCAGACAACAACAAATAAGACGCACGATAACACAGAGCGCTGCTGAAGACACAGAAGCTGGCGTTCTTTGTTCTCAGGAGTGCTTTATAGTTTCCTGGTCCGTGACGTCACCCGCACTGACGTCCCGTCACACTACTGGTTCGATTTCACGAGTGCTTCAAGATAAAACACGCAGAGGCGTTCCCAAAGCAACTCCGCAGCGTCGATGTTCCCATGAAAGGGAAACTGTCATTTCTTTCTTACGTGTCAATCTAACAGTTATTTTTCTTAAATGAGACTGCCTCGATGATGTATACAGCGTTCAAAGGGTGCAGCCCCTGAATTGGGACACAGCCATTGTTGAAAAATCTCTTGGCTTCTATATACCCAACGAAACGCGTTGATGGGTTTGATCTTGCTCTTGCTCTGGGTGATGTGTGTGTGCACGCTTTACAGGGAGACATGCCTATACAAGGAATTCCGTCCTTTATTACATGATAAAGGGCCATACCAGAAAAAAACTTGTAAACGGAAACCTGTACCGAAACTGGAAGTAGTCATTTGGCACAGAAATACTCTGTCATACGTCCAACTCGTGTTTTGAAACTTTGGCCATGTTTACCATGAGAATCCAGATCTTTAACTGTGTAAATAAGTCAGAATGCATGAAATAGCATTATACCCCCCCTTTAATGCACCTTTCTGTTACTGCTAATGAATATGCTGGGTAAATTAATCTTGATATCCCTTCCATCTTTGTTAATAAATTCTTCCAAAAATGGAGGAGAAAAATTTGTAACCAGCTAT
>RJVU01064790.1:16861-39184 GCA_003731715.1 Anabarilius grahami
TTTTTTTGCACAACAACTTGAATATTATTTTCTTTCCTCTCCCTCAATTTTTTGTAATAGTTATTCCCAAGAATGTAATCTCATTTTTGACTGGAATATTATAAATACAATTTTGTGTATTGTCATGAATAGTTAGGATCTCACATTTTTTTCAAGTTTAAATATAACCCTGAAGCATAAAAAAGATACAGCTTTTAAAGGATTAGTTCACTTTCAAATTAAATTTTCCTGATAATTTACTCACCCCCATGTCATCCAAGAAGTCTTTCTTCAGTTGAAAAGAAATGAAGGTTTTTGATGAAAACATTCCAAGATTTTTCTCCTTTATAGTGGACTTTAACGGACCCCAGACAGATGAAGGTCAAAATTACAGCTTCAGTGCAGCTTCAAAGGGTTTAAACCAGAGGTGTCCACACTTTTTTGCGTTATGATCTACTTTTAAAATGATCAACTCAATGAGATCTACCAACCAAAAAACTGTTTAATTTTAGAAAAAAAAATACATTGCAATTGTTTGTTACTTCAACTGCATGTACATCTGTACATGGAATTCAGAATTAAGGAGAAAAAATATGAATAAATGTTCACTGTTTTATATTCAATTTTAACACTAAACTCAAAACACCTACAGCACAACATTACAATAGCCAGGGCATTTACCTTATTCTGATGACTTGCACTGAATAGAATCAGACAATTTTGCATAATCTGGGCAGTAGCTGCTGATAGCTAGTCTCAAACAGGCCTCCATATTGTCATTAGTCATGGTGGACCAGTGTTTTGATTTAATAATCTTCATGTGAGAAAAGGCTGATTCACATAAATAAGTTGAGCCAAACAGTGCAGTTAGTGAGGTAGCACATTTTCTGATATTTGGATACTTGTCTTCTGCAAGAAGGTTCCAAAACTGTCTACTGGCCCTGATCTTCAACTGAATGTCAGTCTGCAGTGCTAAAATCTCATCCTCCAATGCTGAAAACAGATTTCCCATGTCTGAGACCAGGGAATCAACCTCATGCTCATCTCCAAATGGAAAGCACATGAATGTAGCGATTGGCTCAAGTAAAGCAAAGTCTTGAAAACGTTTGTCAAAATCTGATCTGACCTTTTCAATTTGCTCAATGTAGTGCTCTCTGTCCAGTTGTGCAGGCTCCTTTCCTTCAGAAGCAATGTTTTGGAAGTTGTCCAATTCGTGGTTCTGCAGCTTAGATGTGAGTAACTGCAGTTTTCGTTTGAAAGCATTAACTGAGCTGATCATGTTGACCACTATCTTCTCTTTACCTTGTAGCTCTAAATTCAGCATGTTAGTCAGGTCAGTCCAAAAAAGCCAAATCTAAATGCCACTTCTCATCCTCAAGTTGTTTGTATTCTGTATTTTTTGTAGATAGGAGAAACTCCTTTATCTCAGGCAGCAGCATGTGGGAGCAGGAAGCAGGACTCCTTTATCTCAGGAAGCAGCTTGTTGGTGTATAACACAAGAACACGATTGTGTCCTTTCATAGGCAAAAGTGTTAGCATTTCCTCTTTTGCTGTCATTTCTTTAAACACAATCCTTATAAAAACGCACAATTGCGCTGTATCGCTAATGTCTGTGCACTCATCTAAATGTAGTGAGAAACATTCACAGTCAGTTATGTCCTTTCTCAGTTGCTGTGTCATCAGCCATCATTTCACAACAACGTGTCACTGTATTACGTGAAAGCTGGACAGCTTTGATAGCAGACGCAATCTCAGATTTGTTTTTAAAATCCCGAAACAATGAATCTGCTGCCTTGACAAATGCATCTTTTATCATTTGCACATCTTGAAATAATTTTTTATGGTTGTCGATGGTGTGACTCACCCATGGCTGCCTTTTGCTTTTAGGCCTGGGTGAGTAAAAAGTGATTGTTGACCAGTTAACTTTCACCTTTGTTCTTCTAAGCTCGCTTTTTGCAGGAAAATCGTTGTCATGGTTTTTATGAAGAGTCCGAAAAAATCTCAACATTTACTTTCTTTGGAATAGCAATACTTGTTTGGCAGATCAGACAAATGCATTTAGAAAAGGACATAGTGAAGAAAAATTCTTCCTCCCACTCCACATGGAAATGGTACTTTTTTGCCTTTTTGCTTGGTACCACATTTATTTTCAAATGGTTGATATTTATTTTAGATCTATATTTTGCAAATGAATGTCATTTGTGTAAGCTACCGAATACTGCTAGATTCGCACTTTCGCACTCTGTTCGCCGAACTCCGAAGCTCTTGGAACTTTCACAAACACAACATAAGGAATAAAGTCAATCCATACTCACAGTTGAGCAGAAACTCAAAGAGTTCTCAACAAAGGACTAGTGATGGCCGATTTCGAAACACTGCTTCATGAAGCTCCGAAGCTTCATGAATCTTTTGTTTTGAATCAGTGATTCGGAGCATGTATCAAACTGCCAAAATCTTGTGATTTTAGTAAACTAGGCTTCATTACGTCATCACTGTTTCGAAACGTTTCGAAACAGTTCGAAATTTCAATGGTTCACCAGTAGAGGGCGATGATAAAGTGAACCCATGAATCATGTAGATTCACTGAGAACTATTGAACAAGTGTCTAGATCTTTTCCCTATGGCTTTACCTGATCTCCGATCAGTTTTATGCATTTGCAGATGTTTTAAATAGATATTAGAATAATTAAAATGAATAATGGTAGTTATTAATCTCTTATTGGCCTGTTTAGCTTGAGCCATGGAACAGAGAAACAAGCCTTGAAAATTGATTAAAGAACACATATTATACAGACACTCTATATTTAATCTTATTAGATGATTAGTTGCATTTGATTGATTTTACTTTCAATAAAACTTTTGCAATACATTTGTTAAAGGGTATTTTTAATGCATGTCTGGCCAGAGTTTTGTTGCATTTACACTGTTCTGACCACTAGGGGTCACCGTGGAGACAGGTGTCAGATTGTTTCGAAGCCTCGACACATCACGGCACATTTGCTTCAGCTGCTTCAGTATTTCACGAAGCCTCGATCTGCCCATCATTACAAAGGACTTTAGATGAGCAAGAAGGTAGCGCAAGTTCAAACCATGAGGCTTCCCTCTACCAACAAACTAATTTACTCTATGGTGGCCAAGCTTATATGTCCGGTTACCTCCAGGCACTAGTGCCCTTATGCTGCTTCTAGTGGTACTACAAGGGACCCAAATACATGACACTAGGAAAGCAAGAATAGGGGAGTTAAAATACAATAATAAAACAAGTAATGTTTTGTCCGTTACAAAGTATATAACAATTAGTTCAAACTTTGACCTGTGGAGGGCAGTAATACACTTAGCAGCATCTACACTGCCGGAATTTTAATAGAGAAGAAGAAGAGAGCTAGTTCAAGAAGAGTGTTTATGGTTAAAACTAGGGATGCTCCGATACCAGTATCGGTATCGGGCCCGATACCAAGCTCATGTAGTTGTACTCGTACTTGTAAAAATACCACCGATACCAAAGACCGATACCTCACGTGACGTAACTGACAGAGTTCCCTTTCGAAAGGGAACTCGCTCTGCGTTTGCAAAAACACTATTGGGGAACATCACGTGACCCAGGTGTCTGAAAGCAACTATCCAACAACTCCAATCCCTATTGGCCAGCGACAACCTATGACGTAATATGGTGCGACCCGGATGTATAAAAAGAGCGCCTGGAGAAACAGAAGACATCTCATCGTCTTTTGGTCCTGTTCTGTCTGATCGCGACTATGGTAGGGTTTTTATATATGCCTTACAAATGCAAGAGAGTGTGTTTTTCCGTGTCCCAGGGTTTGACACTTGATATACAAATTTTTCTGGGCATTTTCTGTCTGGAGAGGAGCGCACATAGACAGTGCTTGAGGGCGCTGGCTGTGTGTTTGTCTGTTGTTTACTGTGAGCATCTCCCTATCGGGATGCTCCGATCTCGTTTGGCACTCTTTCCGAGGGAAGAGATGTCTGCATCGGTGCCTGATGATTCTAGCACCATTTATGCTGAGGCACAGCGGTGGCTGCGATCATAGGGCTCACAGATGAGCTCGTTGGGAAGTTTGAGAAAGTTGTCTCTCTCTCGGCTTCCCCGCGGCTGCCGAGAACGACTGGATGATGATGACGTTCGTGTTTGACGTCATCGCGTCCGGCGGCGAGCGTTCCTCTGGCTGAGCTGCTGTGTGTTTGGGACACGCCTCTCGGCGGGATGCAGCTGCCGTGAGGGCGCGTTAAGAAAGGGGCCGCGTGCGGACGACTTGTTCCTTTCTGTCCATTTATGCGGCAGCTTCCGTGACTTTCCATTCCTTTGTGATCTCCGCGTTTGAGATCGGGAGGGCATGGGAAAACCCCTAGCCGTTCAGATTTTTATCTGAACCCAGACAGACGGGAGGAGGAAGAAGCGAGAGTGAGGTGGGTGATCGATTGTAAACACTGTTGCGTTTCTAATCTATTCCCCAGCTATATAGGGTGATTTTTATCTACACTCTCCTCTTCTTCTTTCACCTCCTGTATATATATATATATATATGTGTATATATTTATATGCATGTGTATATATAAACATATATCATGCTCAGAGGCTTCTTCTGGTCAGACTGATGGCTGGGCCCATAGTGATTATGTCAGCCCGCTGTTTCTGTTTGATAGTAAGAGGATCTTTTAGGCTTAAAAGAACCTTAGATTCCATCCTTTCATGTAAAAAAGGAGCATTAGGAGTCTTCGGCCTTTGAGCCGCAGGAGGGTCTATATTTTATGTGTTTAAAATAAGACCTTATTTTCCTGTTTAGTTTTCTGAGCATGTAGTCAAGAAAATTAGGGGGGTTTTGGGCAAACTGAAGTTGACAGACTGGCTAGAGTATATGTTGTGCAGGCCACAAAATGGCTGCCTCTTAGCCACCTGTTGTTTAGAGTAGCTTCTCATCTGCTGTTTTCTAGAGTAGTTTGAGTTAGCACTCGTCAGTTAATATGTATGTTTAGGTTGGCCCTAATATATTGTTTGCTTGTGAGCTTCACTTTCTTTCTCTTATCCAAGAGATGTGGAGATGAAACCCAGGCTTTACTAGGCTTGTGGCCCTGTAAGAAGGCTAGGCTAGAGCTAGGTTAGGTGTGTTATTTACATATAACCCTATGTATACTATCCCTTGTCAGGTTGTATAGTTCCTAGTTCTGGCCTCCTCTCGAGGGAGTTGTTAGGCCATATGCCCATTATCCCCTTGCTATGTAGGTGCAATTGTTGTTTAACAGCTAGGTTTTAGACTGTTTTAGACTTCCTGATGCTGTTATCTCAGGTGGTAGGCCCTTATCTTTGCGTAGATAAGTTATGCAGTGTTGCTAGGCCCCACTTTCTAGAACTTTTATGCTATGGAAAATGTGTTCTTTCCTCTGAGCTACTTGTTTTCTTTTATCAAGTTTGAGTTGACGTTGCTAGTGTTTAGCATCCATCCTCTATGGCTCAGTACAGATTTGAGAATCTGTATGGAGAAAATTATTTTCCTTTAAAAATAGCATATACATCAAAGCGTTGTATAAAATTACTTTGAAGTTCTAGACTTTTGCCCTACATTATATGTGAGTTTACTTATGCTGCCACAGGTTAGCACCTGTTTTCATAATAGCAGGCTTTTTCATGTAGCTGCTTTTGGAGACATTGGTGACCTAAGATTCCCCATTTGTAGGTTTATTGGTGTTACTGAGTGCATCACCTGTTGGATTGCATACTCAGGGTAGTATAGAACCACTTTTTGAGAAAAGCTTGTTTCTATTAGCTCCCTTTTTGTGATCTTGTTAACAGCTATATTGCATATAACTTTGATTGTAGGCTCTTACGGTTAATTAGCCTCCTTCTAGTTAGCAATTGTATTTCTAACAAGTGCTGTTAGCTGATCATAGTTTGCTCACATAGTTTACAGCATTTCACGAGCTGAAGCCACGTGTCATTAGAATGGTAGGCCCCAACAGGCCTCCTTTCTAGTTCACATGTTGGCACAGTTTGTGTTTTATTCTGCAAACAGGCTGAACGCCACTTGTTGCTGAGATTGTAGACCCCGCGGGGCTTCCTTTTTAGCTGACTTGTAGGCAGGATGCCTGGGAATCTGAGATCCCATACCACCATCGGCCACGCCCCACCTCTGTTGAGTAGGCCTTAAGCAGGCCTCTCGTGGAGTATGGCGGCTTAATGTGCATTCCTTCTCTAAGTAGTGCGTGAAAGGTTTTTCACTGAATGCATGGCCTGATGGTTGATATGGTCTTGGACTGGCTGATGCCACGTGTTTACTATGGTAGGCCCTAATAAGGCCTCCTTTTAGTTTACATGTTGGCAGAGTGTGTGTCATATGGACAAACGGGCTGAATGCCACTTGTTGCTGAGATTGTAGGCCCTATAGGCCTCCTTTTTAGCTGACATACTGGCAGGATGCTTGTGAATCCAATACCACCATCGGCCATGCCCCACCTCTGTTGAGTAGGCCTCAAGGAGGCCTCTCTTGGAGTATGTGGCGTAATATGCACTCCTTTTAGAAACTAATCTTTGAATGCATGGCCTAATGGTTGGTATTGTTATGGTCGCCACCTGCTGATGCCATATGTTTACTAAGGTAGGCCTCTTCTCGGCCTCCGGTGTAGCATTTGGAGTTCAGCTGCATACTCTTCTCGCTGTGAGAATTTATTGTGCTTTTCTGAGTACTTTGAGTGGCTAGCCCCTCAGGGTGTATCCCGTGGTGAAACCTTACTGAGGTTTGGTTTGAACTGCATCTGTTTCCCTGAGCCTGATCTTACGCTAGTTGAGCTAATAGCCACCTAGATGTCTAAGTTGGATCTATTCAATGCTCCTAGAGATGGCCAATGGACTTATGCCATATGTCTAAAGGTTGCTAGGCCCTATGGGCTGCCTTTTTCAACATAGTGGTATATAGGGTTGGGAACCGAGAACCGGTTCTCATCCGGAACCGGTAGTGTTTATTGAAAAGAACCGGAACCGTGCAAGATTTCTAAGTTTCGGTTCCGAAAACGGTTCTGGTGTGATGGGTGGGCGAAGTGCGGGGAGCGTATCCTTTAATAGAGACGTCTCACCTCATGAATATTATAGCAATGAATGCACTGAAAAGCCCTCGTGCTATTCTATACGTCAGATTTCTATAATGTAGAGAGAGAGAGAGAACAAAGCTGCACTATTAATCTTTAAAAGATCACATTCTCGATTTCATCACCCACATGATCTAATTCCTAAATGACAACGATTCACCCGTATATTAAACCTTTGACAAAAATAAAATCATGACATTCAAATCTGCGTTCGCGCTGCCGTTGATCTAAAGAGAGTTGTCATGTGTAGAAATAAACAGCTTCACAAACAATCTTTTCAAACGCATAGTATCATTATTTCTGCGTGACAAATATTCCAATTATAACAGAAGTATACAAAAGTTTATTATTCAGACAGAAGCGCTGATGTTACTGATCAAAATATAATAAATTACCTTCTGAAAGTAACTGAACTTCAAATAACGACTGTATCGATTGCACTGTTACGCCACTAGGTGGCAACAAAATTACTATTAAAAATGTGTCTATCACTGAATCATTATTTCAGAAACAAGTCTTTATGAATCTAACTTACAAAAATATTCTGTTTCACCTGTCTGGATCTTACATGTGTGTTCAAACATCTTGTCTAATTTGTGGTAACACTTTACAATAAGGTTCATTTATGAACTAACCATGAGTAATACATGTGTTACTGTATTTGTTAATCTTGGTTAATGTTAGTTAATAAAAATACAGCCGTTCATAGTTTGATCATGTTACTTCACAGTGCATTAACTAATGTTAACACATACAACTCTTGATTTTAATAATGTATTAGTAAATGTTGAAATTAACATTAACAAAGATTAATACAAAGTTCTGGCATGAAACTCTAGATGGCGCAGACTAATAGGTCCTTTAACACACCTGCTAATTATTACATCATTATCTATAGGTCACAGATGATTGGTTCCTGCTGTATTAGTAGGCAATGAGCTGCGTGGTCAATCTTCAAATACATGAGTTAGCATTGCTTAGTAGCGCAGCGTGCTTCAGAAATCATCTAAGATAAGTACATGGGTTTTACACTATATCACTGTGCATTTTTGCGTAGTCCGCTTATCAATTCTATGTCATATCAACAGTCTGTTTAATGCTTAGAGAGAATTACTAAGTATTTTGGCAGCTAGCGCATATGCATGTGTATAATGATACAGAGACAAGCTTGCTGAACTTTAAATGGAAACAGGTTTCGCTTTTTGTATCACATTCTAACGAAGCTACAGCAAGTATTTAGTACAGCAACAGCAGCATGGATAAATTCAGATAGCAATGGAGCGGATATCAACAACATAACATTGAACGCAGCAGACGTTGCGTGTGTGCCGCGTGCAGGGCTAAAGTTACCTGTTGCTATTGAGTGAGAGGAGTTTGTGTCGGCTAATGAGTGACCATGCAACGTGAATATATCATGATTAAAATGCAAACAATGTTTTCATCTTATTCACATACTAGTACGTGAGCAGCTGTATCAGGTTTTTATTTGGCATATTTTCATACTACAGGACGAACAGCGATTTTGCAAGGTTGGTAAGTCATTTAATTAATGGATTTCACGTAGAACGATAATTTATCATTTCTGCTTACCCTAGAGCGTCCCAAGGCAGTTCTTCAAATGAAGCAAGAGCGCCTCAGTATGCCTAATATGTATTTTGTGTTATAATCTGTATAGTATAATTGTGTTGCGCTCTGGATAACATCAGGTGTTTTCTATATGCGGCATGTTGCAGCAGCAGGCAGTTTGGCCGAATTATGGACGCGCTTTGTTGATCTGAGCGGTGGCTCCATGACTGTCAGAAATCTCTCTATTTGCTTAAAATGCCGAGGTATTCATTAACAGGATCGTAAATAGAAGACACTTTGCAGTGTGGTGGTCAGCCATTGACGTAGCGGAACTTTGAGTTCGCTACTGAGATAGTGAACGTTCTACACGCTCTCGCGGCCATACGTTTCATTTGTGTTTATATGTGAGGACCGACAGTCGGTTGCACGCTGAGAAATGATGTTATGGGGTTCACTGTCAAATTGCATCAACTGACATAACCATTGCATATGGGACAAAGATATAATAGAAATGCATTAGCATGCGACTTAGACAAGATAGAATATTAATTAAAAATATTGAGTTTCTATTAATCTCATTCATATTATGACCTGTAAATCTAAATGATTCATAGTATTGCTCAACTTCAACAACTCTTCAAAGCTGATGTTTCATGTACCTACGTGATTGGGCTGGGTCAGCTGATGCATGTTGGAGTCCTGCTCATTAATTTCCGTTCATCCGAATGAGTTTACTTTTAGGAGTATACAGGGTTACAATGACATTTTCAAATGATGCTACATCATTATACTATTATTTGCTCAGGTGGTCGTGGAGGGTTTCTTATCTCTATTAGCCTGCAACGTTTTACCATTTGTTAAAGCCACACATAATGCGCGTTCTAATTGGTATGTTTGAGCCTTTTGGCTCAGACACACATAGACATAGGCCACTAGAGCTAAGCCATTCGGCGTGGTAGCCCAGGCACACATAGCCATATTGTTCACTAAAGCTAAGCCATTTGGCATGGTAGCCCAGGCACACATAGTCTAATAGGCCACTAGAGCCAAGCCTTACAGCCCAGAATTACTTGTCGTGGCAAAAATGGGCCAGGCACACATAGATAGCATACACACGGTTCCTATGGCTCTTCGGAGCAGCAGCAGTACATATGTTTTGGCGGCAGATCTGCTGGGGGGTTTGGGTGAATCATCATCTTGCCTTCTGCATTGATGGGGGATCTCTGACATCTCTGGGCTTGTATTGTCCAATATCATGTCAACTGCTCTGTTGGGGGGTTATTCATGTACGCTATATTGTACAGCAGCAAAATGTCTTACTTGCTAACAGCAGCGGGTCGTGTATGGCAGTAGCAAGTCCCGTACTTGCTCTGCAGCAGCAGCAGCAATAATCAACAGCAGCAGCAGCAATTAAGCAGCAGCAGCGTAGCAGATCTATTCCGCCAAGACCAAATATATCTACATTGTCATATCCATTACCATACCAAACACTCCGAGAGTTGTCATGACAGAAATAAATGCTGTAGAAATGCAGTTCATTATTAGTTCATGTTAATGTAGTTAACTTATGTTAACTAATGAACCTTATTGTAAAATGTTAGCAAATATGAGATTAGCAGTCTGTTAAACTCATTTTACAAGTGTAATAAACAAAAAAAGGACGGTTTGAGTCAAGTATTGTGCATTTTTCCCTTACTACTATTTTTTATTAGTTGTTTAATTATTTTAATGGAACCGGAACCGGAATCGTTAGGCAGAACTGGAATCGTTAGGCAGAACCGGAATCGGAACAGGAACATTTCTTACGATTCCCATCCCTAGTGGTATATGTTGACCAGCATTTCTCTCTGAGAACCTTTATATACACTTCTGGTTGGCCAGGGGCCCAGATGATATTTAACCTCCTTTGTGTCGGTTATTTATCGTTCTTCTGTGCCTAAGAACACTGCCACAAGCTGATGCCACGTGTCTGTTGAGGTGATAGGCCCTCACGGGCCTTCCTCGACTATGTGTTGGCGTATGTTGTACTCCTCTTGCTTGAAAGAGTAAAAAGGTGCTTTTACTGAGTACACTGCTCATTGGATTGTGTTGGGTAGATTATCATGCGGGCGCTTTGCAGCCTCTTATGCTGCCATTGAAGTTGCCTGTCTGCTGCCAGCAAGACAGGTGTTCAGGGTGGCCCCTCCAGGCCACTTTCTGAATATACTTCTGTATCATATTCAGTTACTTTCATGCTATAGGCCCTCTTGGCCTCCATGAGTATGTGCCCATTGCATGGTCTACCCGTTAGGTGAGCTTAGTACTTCCCTTTCGGGTTATGTACGTAATAGTGCTTAGCCCCCTAAGCTGATCATGGTGGCAGGCCTTAATTAGGCCTCCTCCTAAGATTCAGCCGTAGGCTGGTTTGTGCTCCCTTGAAGCATCAGGTGTTTAGCGCACAGCCTCCTCAGTGCATTAATTAAGCGCTGAGTAGATCCTAGGATGAGTGGATCATACTCCCCTCCATATGAGGGTTCATAGCACTCAGCTGAGTTCTGCTCTCCAGGTGCCCGTCTCTACGCGTGGGTTTGAGATGTTCCTGCCTTTCTGCAGTCACTCTTACCTGCTCTCTTCTTGGAGAATGTGTTTTGGAGATTCTGTACTCAGACAGGGTTGGCCAAGATTAAGTTTGTCCTATGACAGACCAGGTCGGCCTCCCTGGTGGCACTGAGGGTTGACTTTGTTCCCCTCTAGTGACTGGACGGGGTTCCCTTTCGGTTCCCTGGCCTCATTCCCTAGAAGAGACCACTTTGTCTGCGGAAAAGTTGGTTTCAGATGCTCTAGCGGCCTTATTAGGCCTTCTGGATCGGTGGCCGACCTGCATACCTTGCATTGAATGAATGAATGAATGAATAAATGAATAAATGAGGCATTTATATAGCGCTTTCCTATGTACAACTGTACACCCAAAGCGCTTTACAAACATATCAGGGGTCTCTCCTCATCCACCACCAGTGTGCAGCATCCACTTGGATGATGCGACGGCAGCCACAGTACAACGGCGCCAGTGCGCTCACCAAACACCAGCTGTAGGTGGAGAGGAGAGAGAGTGAAAGAGCCATTGATGGAAGATGGCGCCTGTGTGTTGGGTCTGCCGTCTGTCGCTCTTCTGGCTGCTTGTCCGGTTGTCTGCTCTATTTTTAAACTGTTACATGCTTTTAACCTACGACCGCCAAGCACTTTTGGATATTCGCAACTCGGTTGCGACCTCATTTACAAACTCTTACACCTTAGATGTGGACTGCTCCTTTAACAAGACTGATGAATCGTTCACATCGGCTGTCCCGGGACATATCCGCCGGTGACCACTCAACATCCCGTGGAGAAAGAAAAGGAGGAAACGCGGAAACCATGGAGGTTACACCGTGAAGCTAAAAGCTCATCTGCTGGCTGGCTTTCTCTCGGATCCTTTCCACAAATCGCTTTACGGCAGTTCTACTACCTGGCGCCCGCGGGACGTGGCATACCGGTGGCTTCGTCATGTTCTCCCCGTGCATCCGAGCCCTGTTTTTCGTTCCGGTCTCTACCGCATCGGCCTCGGCTCCAGACGTCGGGGAGTGACTCTCAGAAATCTGTGCATGCTGGAAAGAGCGTCCTCATCTCCTGTTATCCCTCCACCGAAGATGGCAATATTAAATGCCCGTTCTTTGGTGAACAAGACCTTCTTACTAAATGACTTTTACTCAGCTCACAACAATTTATTGTCCTCCGTACTCCACTAGGGATTTTATACAGCATTTCACTGAACTGATGGCAATATTGCCACAAATTATGATCGCTTTCTATTGGTGGGCGACTTTAATATTCATGTCTGCTGTCCGTCTAACCCCTTATCACATGAGTTTCTTAATATTATCAATGCTTTTAATCTTTCCCAGTGGATCAGTGACTCTACACATATTCTGGGACATACGTTGGATCTTGTACTCTCATATGGGTTTGATGTGACTGATGTTGTGCTCTCAGATTTTATGATCTCTGACCATTAGCCTATATTATTCACACTGTCTCTTCCAGAGCCCTCTCATTTTTCTAGTACAACTGTAAGTCTTTCTCGTTTCTACTCATCTCAGTTTAGCACAAATTTTAACTTGTATTTTGCTGAATGTTGCTCAAAATTGAACTTGGATGAACTGATATTCTTGAGATATTTTAGTGACAAAATTATGAACTTAAGACTTGGCGTCTGTCCCACCTTAACTTTAGCCAATTCTCCAATCATGTCATCTGCCTCTGCATTGCTGGATGCTTTTGAACCCATCAATCCCCAGGAATTAAAGGAGGTGATTGACAATCTTAAACCCTCATTTTGTCCTAGTGATATTATTCACCCCAAATTTTTAAAATTAATTATTGATTCGATTGGCCCAGGTCTATTGTCTCTTATTAATAAGTGTCTTGTAACTGGCTTTTTCCTGCTGACCTTAAAGTCGCTACAGTCACTCCTGTCACTCCTATGCTCAAGAAGCCTTCTCTGGACCCCACTGTCCTAAAAAATGTTCGTCCAATTTCTGTTTTGCCTTTTATTTCAAAAGTTTTAGAGAAAATTGTGCTGAATCAACTTCAACACTTTATGACTAGCAATTTATGAGGTATGTCAGTCTGGGTTTAAGTCTGCTCACAGCACTGAGTCTACCCTTTTGAGAGTGTTAAATGACATCTACTGCTCCACTGACCCTGGGGACTCTGTGGTTCTTATTCTTTTAGATTTATCGGCTGCTTTTGATACCATAGACCACTCTTTACTATTATCTAGACTTGAGTCTTGGGTAGGTCTAAAAGCTAACGCTATGAAATGGTTTCATTCATACCTATCTGACAGGAAATTTTTAGTGAAACTGGGTAATTTTTCCTCTTCCACTGCTCCTCTGACTTGTGGCCTTCCACAAGGCTCTATTTTAGCTCCCTCTCTATTCTTTCTGTACATGCTCCCTCTGGGCTCTATCCTACGAAAGCATGCGGTGTCTTTTCATTTTTATGCGGATGACACTCAAATCTATCTTCCAGTCAAGAAAAACAATTCCACTGCGATCACCTCTCTTCTCCAATGTTTAGAGGAGGTTAAATTATGGCTAGCCCAAAACTTCCTCTTCTTAAACGAGGACAAGACTGAGGTAATTGTTTTCGGTCCCAATGAGAACTCTGTGTATAAGCCCTGAGCTAGAAAGTTTATCCGCTTTTAGATCGACACGGGTGCAGAACCTAGGTATTATTATTGACCAGCATTTAAAATTTGATAGACATATCTCCTCTGTTATTGGATCCAGTTTTTATCAGCTCCGTTTACTGTCTAAAAATAAAAACTTTCTCACTCCAAAAACTCTCGGAATGGCTGTTCATGCGTTTGTTCCATCGCGTCTAGATTACTGTAATTCCTTATATTGTGGTATATCTAAATCTCAAATTGCGCGACTTCAGCTTGTCCAAAATGCTGCTGCCAGACTTCTTTTAAAATGTCGTAAACATGAACACATTGCTCCTATTCTTAGATCCCTTCACTGGTTGCAGATTTGTCAGAGAATAGACTTTAAATTTCTTCTCTTTGTTTATAAACCCCTACATATCAAAGCTCCTGTCTATTTATCTGAACTCCTTCATCCCTATACTCCACCCAGAAGCCTCCGTTCTTGTGATCAGGCTTTGTTGGTCGTTCCACGCGCTAGACTAAAGCGTAGAGGGGAGTGTGCATTTGCGGTGGCAGGGCCACGACTTTGGAATACCCTGCCTTTAGAGATTAGGCTGGCCCCTTCCTTGTCTATTTTTAAGTCCTTGCTAAAAACTTTTTTATTTTCCTTTGTGTATTGAATACTGTGATATGTTAAATTTTTAATGGGTGGTTTTATATTTTCTTCTGATTTATTTATTGTGTATGTGTGTTATTCTTGCTTTTCTGTAAAGCACTTAGGTCATCCTGGGGGCTGTTGGAAATGTGCTATACAAATAAAATTGAACTTGAACTTGAACTCTCTCTTTTGAGGAAGGCCTTCTGTAGGCTCAGCTTGGGCTGTTGGCCATAGGGAATGCCGTCACTGACAGCCTGGTGTGACCGAGGGTGAGTTGCTAAGCGTTTCCTTCGAAACTGCTCGACGTTTGTCAGCCATATTTTTTGGCATGCACTCTCCTCAAGCATGGAGGCGTGGGTATATCGTTCCCCATAGTGTTTTTGCAAACGCAGAGCGAGTTCCCTTTCGAAAGGGAATGTCTCAGGTTACGTATGTAACCATGGTTCCCTGAGAACAGGGAACGAGACTCTGCGTTTCCTTGCCATGCTTCGGGATGCCTGCCTGTAGAACAGTCCCTCAAGACGATAGATGTCTTCTGTTTCTCCAGGCGCTCCTTTTATACTTCCGGGTCATGCCATATTACGTCATAGGCTGTCGCTGGCCAATAGGGTTTGGAGTTGTTGGATAGTTGCTTTCAGACACCTGGGTCACGTGACGTTCCCCATAGTGTTTTTTGCAAACGCAGAGTCTTGTTCCCTGTTCTCAGGGAACCATGGTTACATACGTAACCTGAGATGTTTTCCGTGCACAGAGACACTGAAGGCAGCAGCAGAAACAACGTCAGCCTCAGAGGTGTGGAAATACTTTGAAATACAAAATTTCCATGGTGTGGACTACCTCATGTAAATACAGTCGGTTATGGCTTTAGTGGACGTAAACATTTGGGTGAAAACAGGATATGTGTCAGTATCCATGGATTCGGTCTTAATTAGAGTAGCCTAGTTAAATATTTGTCATTAATGTTAATAAAACAACAAAAGATGTTAAATAAATATATACACGGTAAATAAACCTACTGTATCTGAAAAACAAGTTTATTTAATTTGTATCTCTATAGTATTTGTTGTATTGTTTGTAATTTGTTTGTAAATTGCTTTTTATATAACAATTATATATATTGATAATTAATATGCCGTTTGAAGGTTATTGGACACTGAATTTTTTGTTCTTTAAGTTTGTGACAAGCACGTGAAAATTATGACTTTTTACATTAGAGTAATAATAAAGAAGCTGTCCTACATTCATTAGTCTCACTGTGTTTGTGCTTGGAAAACTGCAACATCACCAAAAAAAAAAAAGAGAGAGAGAAATTATTAAATGTATAGGCATTGGTATCGGCGAGTACCAGGAAAAAATATCGGTACTCGTACTCGGTCCTTAAAAAATGGTATCGGTGCATCCCTATTTAAAACGTATATAATTTAAAAAAACATTTTTAGAAAATGACAGATCGTTTCGCTAGATAAGACCCTTATTCCTCGTTTTCCCCTTTGAGGCTGCACTGAAACTGAAACAGTTTTTATCAAGAACCTTAATTTCTTTTTGACTGAAGAAAGAAAGACAATAAACATCTTGGATGACATGGGGGTGAGTAAATTAACAGGAAATTTTGATTTTAAAGTGAACTTATCCTTTAAGGCATTAGGTATTTGATCATAGTCCTTTAAAAATAAGGTTGTATAATCTTCTAGTTGTGTAATTACCAAGGATCTACCCAAAACATTTAAAGGTTTTATACTTTCATTATTTTTAATATACCTTGCTAACATTACATTGCTACATTGTAATTTGTTTGTATAATATTGAAATTATATTAATGAATTTTCTCCCAAAGCCAATATGTTGCAGAGATTGTGAAATAAAACGTTGTTCAAGTTTGTCAAAAGCTTTAAAGAAGTCTAGAAATAATATTATTCCATCATCCTCTAGCAAATGTGAATAATCTAATAAATCTAAAACCAGCTGAATGTGTGTATTAAAGGTACAATATGTAATAATTTTGGCCGCTAGAGGTCGCTAGAAGCCTATTCAAAACAGGCGTAGCTTGATGATGGCAAATTTTAGAGAGGAATCTTGGGACATGTGGTCTCCATCTCAACGGACGGTGCAAAAGAATAGGGATTGGAGTCGGGAAGAAATCATGTTCATGGATGTGATTATTAACGTTACTGAAATATGAAGCAGAGCAGGAGCGAGTGTTGTTGGAGCTGAACGAGGAGCTGGAGCGATTGCTCCACACATGCCTCACTAGCAGCGGAGCTTTTATTATGTTACAGTCGCCGGCACCGCTTCTGCTTTTCCGGTCATGAGTATGAGGTAACGCAGCTCTGTTTACCATATTAGATACATCTGAGAGTGTTGAAAATGATGTTATAACGTTACTCTGTGCGTTCACTCGGCGGCTGCTGTGAGACACTGCTACACACTGTAGTAAGATAGATCGATTTTACAATATCATATTAAATGCTGGATGGCTTGTGATGATAAATGACATGCAATTAATTTTAAACGTATTGTATGATGGAGAAAATGCTGTATTACTGTTACTAAAAATAAAGCTGCATCTGATTATGCTATGTTAGCTACTTGACAAAATAGTGTTTTTCTCTGAGGCGTGGTAAAGCATGGTACTCGCAAAAAAATCAAGAAAATTAGATTTCAACAATAAGACTAAACGTGTTGAGCTACATAACAACAATTAGTTTTCTGTCTATAAATATATCAAAACAGTTGTTCTCTTGTCTATTAAAACATGTAAATATTAAAGCGTCTTTGGTGTTTCCATGGTTTCTACAAAATAATACCGGAAACCGAGGGTAACGCGGGTATGACGCCATTGACGGGCGACTCCTCACACGTCCTGGAGCCTTGGTTAAAACTGCAGTTTTCTCACGATTTACATATAGTTGCAAACATTTGGGATATTGTTAGTACTCAAGTGAACAAAATAACACTGGCCTAGTGGTTTTTGGATATTTTACTGCAAAAATATTACATATTGCACCTTTAAGTGATTTGGAAGAAATGTTTGTGTATTATTAATAATTTTACCTATACCACTTTTAAGTCTAAACTAGTAAAAAAAAATTGTAGTCAACATTAAGTAACGTCATTGGCCTTAAATTATTAATAAAATTTTTATATTTTTTTGGTTTTGGTATTAACACAATTATAGCTTGTTTCATTTTTGTTAATAATGTATTACTTTCTAAGCATTCCTTCAGTGCTTCAAAGAACATTTCTCTTATAGCAGACCAGAAAAAAATGATAAAAGTTAGTTGTAAGTCCATCTTGACCTGGTGACTTCCCTACAGCCATTTTCTTTATAGCTGTATCAATTACTTCCATTTTTAATTCAGAGTCACAATTCGTTTAAAATCTGGGTTACTTTTAGGAATAAAAGGATCTTCTTTTTTGAAGAAATTTTGCCTCAGAAAAGGATGATGAATATAGGTTTTGATAAAATGTATATACTTTATTATCTATTTCTTTTGGATCAGTTACAGTTTTATTATTTATATTTAAAGTAGTAAGTGCATTTCTTCCTTGTCTTGTTTTTTCTAATCTACTGAAATAGGAACTGTTTTTCTCACCATCTTCAATCCATTTTGCTCTGGATCATATATATGCCCCTTGTGCCTTTTCAGGTACAAATCATCTAATTTAGATTTTATGAACCATTTATCAAACCTTATTAGTATCTAATGACAGATCCTTCTTACAACAATCATTAATGTCTTTTATAAGCTGTCTCTCTAATTCTTTCTGCTTTTTACACAGTCTTTTACCATAATCAATTGAGTACTTTCTCACATCTATTAGGGTTAATAAGGATTAAGTAATTTTAGTATTAAGTATTAGTAATTAGTAATTTTTGATTATATTCATAATCAACATACTTTGTCGGGACTCTATCATCAGGGACACAATTAAAGTCTTCGCCCACTAAAATATTATCAGTTGGGAAAAGTGCTTTCAATTCACTAATAGTCTCTGAAATTTGTTCCAGCAATATTTTGTTCCTTCAACGATCAAAACCGCAGCAATCCAGTGTCCATCTTTATCTCTTTTAACTTCAGTAACTTTCCCGAGAAAGTTGTTCAAACATACAGTTGAGGCCAAAATTATTAGCCCCCCAGGAATTTTGGAACATTTTCCTAAAGATCTTTCCAATGTTTGCAGCATTGATAAAACTTGATATAATCAAACATTCGCCAGTGCTATTTAGTAGCTTTTGGTACATTTTGGAATATAAAAAACATTTTTAGGCTTGCTTTATATCAAATATAGTGAAAATGGTGTGGTCAAAAATATTAGCCCCCATGTGAATTTTTGCTTTCAAAACACACCAAATTAATCAAACAGCTTTCAAACCACACCCGTGCAGTCAATTGGCTTCCTAAGAACACCTGAGCACTCAATCAGCATAAAAGGACTCCAAGGAACAGGGCACTTCAACACATTATTGGGAGAGACTACTTTTACTCACCATGCCAAAGACAAAGGAAATCAGTCTTCAGCTCAGAAAGAAGATAGTGGAGGCTCATGATAAGGGGGGAGGCTATACTGCCATTTCCAACGTTCCACAGTGTCTAGAACCGCTGTACGTTGTATCATTGCCAAGTACAAGGAGAAAATTCTGTAAGCGCAAGATTTCAGGAACTCTGGAGAGGAAAATAGTCAGAGATGTCAGCAAGATGCCCCGGACATCTGCCAAGATGATTGTTGCTGACCTGGCCTCTTCTGGAGTTGATGTTTCAAGGAACACAGTTGTGAGGGCTCTTCATCATGGTGGGCTTCAGGGAGCAATTTGCAATGGAATGGGCTAAAATCCCTCAGGAGACCTGTGCCAACCTAGTAAAGAACTACTCTAAGAAGTTGTTGTCAGTTGTGGCTCAGAAAGGGTACACTATTGACTATTTCAATTAAATATCCTAATCAAACTTACTGGACATTTTGTCTTTGTTATTTTGGAAACAAATACACTATAAAACACTTGTTGTTAATGGTCATTTCCATGGAGAAATCAAGAGTTTTGTCTAATTTCATAAGGGGGCTAATAATTTTGGCCTCAACTGTATGGCTACGCTAGCAGATCTATTAATTCCATAGCTAAACAAAATGGTATCCCCCCATTGGTTTCTCCAAAAAATTGAGTCCTCTTTACTGGAATGAATCTCTTGCAAGAAAATGCATTGTGCCTGTTGCCTTTTGCAAAATAAAAGTTTAGCCTTTCTCTTAATACTGTCTTTAAGCCCCCTGGTATTTAACGAAATAAAAGAAAACTTAGAACAAAATGTAAACACAGTTTTCAGTAGTACTACAATTATCTAGAACAAGCTAACAATAACACATCACAATAAATGTGTGAAAAAAGTAACGTCACACTGGTCCCTCGAAACATATGTGTCTAATTTGTTGACATTAATCTCAGAAAATATTTCCAACGCATTTTGCATTGTTATGGGAAAATCTGTACATTTTCTATGAACCCAAAAGGCCCTCAAAAATATGCTCTCATCCTCGGATCTCTTGCCTCTTTAAACTTTGGCCACAACAGCTCCTGCGCCATCTTGTCTTCCTTGGTTAGATCCTCTGCAAATCGAACGCCAGCATGTTTGCATACATCACACTCTTTGTAAAGCTTCCAGATCTCATTTCTGCACTCCCGTTTAACAAACTGGATGATGACTTGTCTTGTACGACTCTGCTCCTTCCTACCGATATGATGAACAGTGTCCAACATGTAATCTACGTTCCCGACGTGATTTTTGAAAGGAGAGCAATCACCGTTGCCCTGACATCCTCGCTTTCCTTTTCTTTTGGGCCTTTGATACGCAAGTTCCATATCCTTTTGTATCTTTCCTGTTCTTTACACTTTTTTTTACTGTCAGCACCTTCATTTCGCCATGCAGTTTGCCGACTTGCCGTTCCATCTCCACTGTTTTGTTCTTGTAATCGGTTACCCTTCTGTCAACACGGCAACCAGGCTGGAATTCTCCTCCATTTTACGGGAGAGATCTTCCATCCTTCTCTCTTGGATTTCAAATCTGTCAAATCTTGTTAACAACTTTCAGTATTTTTGTATTAGTAGTGATATCATCCGGAGGCTCTTTCTTTTCCACTGCTCTGTTTTTTTCATGCTTTGTAATTTGCCCGGCATCGCTGGCACTGCGTTTGTTCATGTTGATCGGTTTGTCGCTTGTTCAACTATGATCCAAGTTGTTCATCAAACGGAAATAAATGTCTGTAAAACAAATGTAGGAGTTTCAAAAGAAATAAAGTAAACAAATGAGACTTAACTTGCTTTTTTAAACAGATTTTTGAGGGATTGATTGAAGAGCTCTGGAAAATGTTGCTGCTCAGAGCGCCATCTTGCCGGAAGCCCCCCGTCTCGATTTGAACTTCACACCCTGTCAGCAGCAACGGACAAACGAGGCGAAAAGGACCGCCTTTTGTAAATATCCACTAATCAGTGCATTAATTCTCTTGTTGCCAGACAGAACTCCTTGCATGCCCAATCACATCAAAGGAAGACCAGAGCAAGCTATTTTAATTATGATTTTGAGTTCATAACACTTGAAATCTTAAATTTATGTATTTTGTTGGTAAATAAGTTAAACTAGCTTATATTTTGAGTTATAGGTCTAAAATGCAAAATGTTAAGTAATATTTAGTCAAGATTACTAAAGTAAAGACAACATTAGGGTTTACAGTGTACATGCTAACAATATGCTAATTCATGCTAGCAATGTGTTAAATTGTTAAAATCAATCTATTTATCTGACCATTTCTATCTATTTATCTGTCTATCTACAATGACTTGATTGATGCAACAACTTGAAGGGCGCTCTTGTGTGCGTCACACAGACAGAGAGAGATGCGCGCAATTAGTTGATAATGTACACAAGGAATGGTGTTTTTTAAAAATAAAAACCATTTTGCTGTATTTTCGTATAATAAACTGGAACCTTGTATATATTGTAACAGTTCATATTAAATATTTTATATTAAACATGTATGGCCCTATGTAGATCATACAAAAAAGAAAAAAAAAAAAACACATTTTAAAAAGATCTATATCTTTCCAGCCATTGTTCCCATGAATTCGTTCATTGTTGAATGCGGCGCCAGTCCAGTAAGTTCTCGACCCCTGATCTGATCCTATAATTTAGTTATTTTACATAATTTACAACTCTAGACAATGTAGTATATATTCTATATTAAACATCTATGGAACTGTTGATCATATAATAATAACAATTAACCCTTTAACACGTACGATCACACCGGTGTGATCAGTCTTGGCTGGTCCCTGGAGCGTACGATCACACCGGTGTGATTAGAACGTTCAGTGCCTCACGAGATCAACTGCCAAATTTAAAATTTCAAATCTGCTTTCGCGTTTTCACTGGCGCCAAGCCAGAGACAAGACGCGCTCAGCAGTCGTCTTTTATCACAACTGTTCAGTCTCTTCATGATTTTATTTAGGTTCTATACCCTTTAAAATTACAATACACACTCACAAATATACTAGTAAAAACCAAATATAGGTTGTAATTGCACATTAATATCTACAACAGCAAGATAACCTTTTAAACATAATGTAATACTTTATTCACGTCAAACAAACACACATTGTGCAGATAACTATAAAGTTTACTCTGTTTCTCTCCCAGTTTGCCACCCACTTACTGTCACATACTGCGGGAAAAGTGGATGATCTTGTGCTTGTAAATCCGGCAGGCTCCGACTGCCTGTCAGTGTTGTAAACAAATAATGGCGGCGCCCATAGCCCATTATATCTTACGGATCAACTTACATGATATTTTTCTTTTAAGTATTTTTTAACCACATAAGG
>RJVU01064997.1:0-19999 GCA_003731715.1 Anabarilius grahami
ATTTCTTGGAGTTCACTTTACCTGCGACATCAAGCCAAGCTCCAGGAATCACTGTCCATCTATTACTCCAATAATCTGTGAATCTGCAGTAGTAGACGTGATTATCAGCTTCTGTTACTTTCATCAAAGTGATGCTGTGAGTGTCTTTATCTTCACTGTGACACTGAACTCTTCCTCTCTTCTCTGGATCTGAACACACATCAGGTGATTCTCCAACAGGTTTGGTCCAGAAACCTTTTATGAGTTTATAATTATGTGTTAAAGTACAGGATATTGTCACTGTTGATCCCTTTAATACACAAACATATGAAGGGCTGTAATTCACTCCCCGATCCCACAGACCAGCAACCGCTGAAACACAGAAATGAGGAAAATAATTAGAGGCTTTCAGCAACAAACACAGAAATCTTTCATTTTCTGCACTGTTCTCAATTCACTACTAAATATTTCAGTTTGAGTCTAGCTTTATAAACTCCCCCAAATTAAACAAACATTCCAAGAGTTTGAGATATTTCCCTAACGAATCAGTTTGTACTCACATCCTACTTTGAGATAAACAGCAGAAGAGATCAGATGTTCATGTCCTGTAACGGCACATCTGTAGTCTCCTGCATCATGATGACTGACTGACTGCAGATGAAGCTGATTCTCTTTCACAATTCCTTCAGTGAATCTCTGTGTGTTTCTGTACCAGATGAATGTTGTTTGTTCAGTCAGAGAGCAGCTGCTTTTACATGTCAGAGTGACTGAATCTCCCAATTTCACTCTCTGCTGTGTCTCCACCTGCAGGCCTGACACAACAACAACAACAACAACAACAACAACAACAACAACTGATTGACTGTCAGATTAGAGAGTCATTTTTATCATTATTTATGGTTTTTATTTTCTAAAGCTGCAAAACTTTCTTTTTTTCATAACACAAAAGGAGAAAATTGAAAGAAAAAAACATCCTGCTCGTACATCCAGCCGGTTGTTTTTGCAAAATAAACTTCATCAGGGTGATCAGGACGAGTGACAGTCAGGGATTATTCTGGGATAACAACCGGCTGGATCTACATTATCCCACTTATTACACAGATACTTGCCACATTAGTAAATAATTAGACTCAAAATGTTGATTTAAGTTGAAATATTTTATTATTTCATTAAACACAAGCTTCTGTGAAGAAAAAGTTCCTAGCGATCGGCTTTGAGTCGAGACCAACAAACAAGATCAAACAAGATGGACATTTAAAGATAATGTACAGTCATATCACAGCTTTACACCACATTAATAATGATGGAGACATGAAATATTGATTTGAGAAGAAAATAATTGATTATTATCTTATAATCCACTACAGTGAACAAACAATCATTCTAGCAACAAGACAATCACTTCAGCAATATTACCGCAGGTCTTCTATTACAGTGTTGCTATAGAGAGGTGCAGGTATGGCATCACTTTGTAGGTCAAAAGGCAGAAGTGAGTTAGTGTTTTAGCACTTCCGGTCCCATCGCCCCGAAGTCAATGTTTTTTTTAATGGGATTTTGGTTAAATGGCTGAAATAAGGTCCGTGGTGAACGCAAGCTCGAGACAGTTTCACGTCTTATTCTACGACATAAAATGCATCAGTATTACACTTGGGTAAAGTTGGTTTTATATTCGCACATTCGGACTTCTGATAAATTCAGACTTTCCAATAAATGTGCAATAAGTTAATGTTTGCGAATTTTAAGCAGCGACATGATATTGAAAACCAACGATTGTCAACTTACAACATTTTTCACAGTCGATCAAAATAGGCAAGTATTGTTTTAATGGCATATTTACTTGTGAATGTCCACTGAATGTCCAATGTAGTGTGATTAACAAGCTATTGAATACGGATGTCCGAATGTGCGAATATAAAACCAACTTTACCCAAATCAGTATTACCCCACAGATTTTTTTTAAGCTGTGATGTGTCTTGAAAAACGCGGTTAATAACAAGTGGCTAAATGGGACTACACAGGCATTCTGGGATATTAAACGTCATCACGCTGAGAAGGTAAGATCAGTCTGCTTTTACAGCCTCGTTTTGCTCATAATTGTACTCTTATAAATTATTCTAACTCAAACGTGCTGGGAAAATGTTTTTAGATAAAAACTGAAAGAGTTGTGTGAAGCTTAGTGATGGGGAGGTTGAAATCGTGCGACCGTGGTGTAGTTCGTTTATAGCCTTCCTTTAGCTTTTTACTTCTGGCGACTGCATTTAGGCTTCAAAATTCATAAATGTTAGGTTCATCTGTGAAAATTATCTTGATGGACAAAACTTGTAAGTATCATAAACCTTTGTTGATCACAGAGCTTGTTTTTTGCGATAATCCAAAAGCTTAAACGGTTAGTTCACTCAAAAATGAAAATTCTGTCATTTATTACTTACTCTCATGTCGTTCCACACCCGTAAGACATTCGTTCATCTTCGGAACACAAATTAAGATATTTTAGTTGAAATCCGATGGCTCAGTGAGGCCTGCATAGGGAGCAATGACATTTCCTCTCTCAAGATCCATAAAGGTACTAAAAACATATTTAAATCAGTTCATGTGAGTACAGTGGTTCAATATTAATATTATAAAGCGACGAGAATATTTTTGGAACGCCAAAAAAACTAAATAACGACTTATTTAGTGATGGCCGATTTCAAAACACTGCTTCAGGAAGCATCAGAGCACAAATTAATCAGTGTATCGAATCTGCTGTTCGGAGCGCCAAAGTCACGTGATTTCAGCAGTTTCGCAGTTTGATACGTGATCCGAATCATGATTCAATACACTGATTCATTTATGCTCCGATGCTTCCTGAAGCAGTGTTTTGAAATCGGCCATCACTAAATAAGTCGTTATTTTGTTTTTGTGGCGCTCCAAAAATATTCTCGTCGCTTTATAATATTAATATTGAACCACTGTACTCACATGAACTGATTTAAATATGTTTTTAGTACCTTTATGTATCTTGAGAGAGGAAATGTCATTGCTCCCTATGCAGGCCTCACGGAGCCATCGGATTTCAACTAAAATATCATAATTTGTGTTCTGAAGATGAATGAAGGACTGTGGGTCTACGGGTGTGGAACGACATGAGGGTGATTATTAAATGACAGAATTTTCATTTTTGGGTGAACTAACCCTTTAAGGAAAAATCTCATTGGGTTTTTGTCGAGGGAACCAGTGTGATGCGAACTGCCGATTGGCCAATAAAATGACTTCATACCTGCGTCACTCTCTTGACGACGGACATTATCTGGGGAACAGAGGGTATGCACGTGACGTCATCTTATATTCTGCATAATTGTGTGTGTTAGGATGTACCAGTGGCCAGAGGTGTAAAAAAATAAATAAATAGCAGGGGACAAAAATGCAAAGTTCAGAGTGGTTTTAATCCCAAAAGTGCAAAAATGTAGTTCTCCAAGATGTGCACAATAGCAATAGTCAAAAAAAACAAAAAACAAAAGGAAATAAATCAAACTTATTTACAATATATCAACAAATGTAAGTTTGGCTATGCCAATGTCCAGGCCCAAAAAATACACAAAAAATAAAGCTTTGGCTCCTCCTATATTTGAAACCTATAAGTTGCAAGCAGATGACAAGATAAAACCATCATATCTTCAATATAGTTCGGCTCTACAACATGCATCGTTTGCATCTATTACAGTTCAAATTGCTCAAAACAATAAAGACAAGACATATAAGAAAACACATCCACGGTTCTCTCCCTCCCCTATGAGGTCAGAACCAGATGGAGAAATCTGCCATGAGCAAATGTTAGCTTAAAAATGGCTACTTTCCATGTGGACAGGTTTGGCAAGTGAGAGGTGCTCCAGAAGGTATGTCTAGCTGTTTGAAATGCATTGAAGTTAACTTGATAACTAAATGAAATGAAATAAGCACTTATTGTGTAAAGTATTTTTGGTATTCTTTTCTGTGTAACGGTATTGGAACAGCATGCATCACTGAACATTAAACATTTAAACATAACAAAAAACAAAACTAACAACTTGGGATGATAAATGGGATGTCACAACACCAAAATTAGGGCTACAAACATACAACTACATAAGGATGGTATAGTTTGCCGGCATTTAGTTTGTATGTATGGGTAGTGGTGGAAAGAGTTTGTTGTGTGCACATACCCATGCTCAGTCCCTTCAAAATAAAAGTCCTAGGTCACAGTCAGTCTGTGACAGGGTGTTTTTAAATAAACGCTGACAAAAACAAATTTTAGGGCTGGACGATATGACGATATATAACATGGATATAAGTGATCACTTCCATATACCTATATAGTATTTATATAAAGTGTTCACAGGCAGATTTGCTTTATGTATTTCCCCGGCATCGAAATACTTTGGTAAAGTTGGTTTTATATTCGCACATTCGGACTTCTGATAAATTCGGACTTTCCAATAAATGTGCAATAAATTAATGTTTGCGAATTTTAAGCAGCGACATGATATTGACAACCAACGATTGTCAACTTACAACATTTTTCACAGTCGATCAAAATAGGCAACTTTACCGAAGTCTAAACAATGTTGCAACTGATCAATCAGAATTAAGCATTTCAGAGTCTAATAAATAATAATATATGGCTCTAAGATAATACAAGTCACTTGTTCAGTTAAACAGCAAATGAGATGTGAATGATGACCTTCCTCAAGATTTATAAAGAATACAAAAACATCACAACACTCGTATGAAACTCGTGCGTATATTCAAGTGTTCTGAAGGCAAACGACAATCTCTGATGAGAAAGAAACCAGTGCAGTTTGTTATTGAGTTCACAAGTTCGCCTGCCCATTCAGTCTGAATGGTTAATGGTAAAACAAACTTGGCTTGTTGTCCTCGAAGGAGGCTCGAACCCCGAGTTAAACCCCCCTATAACAGTACTGCGTAGAGGGAGAATTAGAGAAATAGAGGAGGAGATGGGGAGGAGGAGGAATGCTGGAAGAATTGCATAAGGATGACGCAGTGACTGCTGCTTATATAAGCTCGTAATGATGATTGACAGGACTGAATGTTTAGGCTCCTCCCGATCCTACGTTTGGAACTACATTTCACAAGTTCGCCTGCCCATTCAGTCTGAATGGTTAATGGTAAAACAAAATTGGCTTCTTGTCCTCGAAGGAGGCTCGAACCCGAGGCTCGGCTCAAGCTCCAAGTTCAACCCCCCAAAAGATATTTACAAGGACAGCAAGCTGGGCAGTCAAATAAGAGTAGTTTAGCAATATAAGTACAGAAAGATGAGCAGAATATTTTTTGCTGTTGCGGTACTGGGAAAAAATGAGGCAGCTTGTGTGGTGAATTTCCTGCGGGAGCTAAAAGAGAAAACGAAGGCTCCTGCAGGAACAGAGTGGAGGATGAAATCACTGCTGCGGCAGTGAGAAATAAGTTGAGAGAGCAGTGGGGGAGATATCATTGCTGTGGTAGAAAGAAATAAAGTTTTAGTCTGAAAGCTCATGCGAGAGTGGTGGCCGAAATCACTGCTGCGGCAGAGGGGAATAAAGTTTAATCTGAAAGCAGTTGCAAGAGCACAGGCCAAAATACCTGCTGTGGTAGTAAAATTTATTCAATTCACATTTATTTGTATAGCACTTTTCACAATACATATTGTTTCAAAGCAGCTGTACAGAAATATCTACATTACAATTTAGTGCAGTCTATTATCAGAGGTCACTGTGTCCAAGTAATGTATTTCAGAAATGTACATAGCCTATACAAATCACAGTTATCTAAAAATGTAAATTTGACGCCAGAAACAATAGGCTTATTAAATTAATTATTATAAGCTGGGAAAAATAATTACAATATATGGAAAATTTAGCATTGGTATTTGCTAAAAGATTATTTTTTAATGAGGGGAGAAATCACTGCTGCGGCAGTGAGAAACAAAAGTCTTACTGGAGAGCCTGAAGGGAAACCCATGCTAGGTAGTCTTGCACTGAAGTCTGTTTGGAAAGTGTTTTGGAACAATGTTTCAAAGAGTTGGGAGTATTGTTGTTGTTGGCGAAGAGGGGATCAGCAGGAAATTCGAGTTTTGAAACTTCTGTGGGCTAAAAATAAGGATACGGACTGGTTAGGTTGGAGGGCTATGGGTAAATTGACAATGAAAATTGAATGGCTGCTCATTAACTGATCTGTTTTGCTAGGCTTGATATTGTGGATGGTGTCGCTGTATAATACTTGGAGATTGGAGAAAGACAAATGGATCTGCATCATGGATCGAATTTAGAATTGCAAGTAGATTCGGCGCATCTGAAAACTCTGAAGAACGTGAGGATAAATAGAGTGTTGATTGTTCTGGTGATGTTTTCTTAGTGATTTCCTGCAGGAGAAGAATAAACATTTGCTTAATACTTTACGAGTGACAAACGAGAATCTAAAAGGATGGGTTCAGATATTTAAATTTGCGGGCTATTAATAGTGGGAGCTCTGCTGGCAAAAATCATATTGTAGAAAAAAAATGGAGATGAGTGAGAAGATTATTTATGAATGTCAGATCCACATAGAGTGGCACTGGGGTGCATGACGAGCTTGCATATGGAGCCAGTGTCCTAAATTTCTGAAAGCCAGAATTTGGACAATTGATTTTTTAATTCTGCTACACGTTCTGCTTTATTTATAAATGAATCGCTAGTGGAAGACCAGATTAGCCATCTGATGAATGGCATTAGTTTGGAGGAACTTGACCTGTTGATGCAGTAGACAGCATTGGAGTTGTTGCAAATAGAAGAGAATGCTTTGGAGGCCCATTGTTTCCCCCACAGGATAGTGGCCATGAAAAGAAGAGGAAGAAATCTCTGCTGTGGCAGTTGAGTAGCACGGTTTAATCAAAAAGCTGCATAAGTAACGGTAATGTAACAGGTGAGATATCAGGTAATGATGATACAGGCCGCTTTAAGTATATTTCTTCATAGCATTAGATGTTGTAGTGCTGCTGTCTTGTCAAACGTGTTTGTTATAAATGAACACGCTGGTGGTGTAGATATGGCATTATGAAGATAGCTATAGATTCCAATCACAAGCCGAACTTTTGAAGCATCACGGCATGCGGCCAGTTGTAGCGCAAATGTGGTTTACTGATCCCGAACGGAGCAGTCCATCTTTAGAAATAGAACGATGCGGTCGCACTGATTTTCTCGTGCTGTTTGTGTATATACAGTCTAAAAGGGGAGATCACAAATTATTATTATAATTAGTCACATTTATTTTGGATGGCATTTGAGTTGATGTAGGTAGTGGATGGCTAGTGAAGGGTAGAGCAGAGGCAGGCACTGTTTGCGGAGGGAGCCTCATGTTAGGTTCAGTGTTACTGAAAGGAATGTTATAGGAAGAAAGGAGGAGCCAGAGCAGTTCCTTGTTGCGGAGACAGCCTCAAGCCCCACTCCGGAGATGGCTGGGAAGAATTGAGGAGGAAAATTGAGGAGCAGAGATGGGTGTGTTTGGGCGAGTAACTAAGCAGTGGGTAGGAGTGAAGACTCGGTCAAGGAAATTCTGCTCTCATTTGGCAGCCATATTTGCGACATCGCCGGGCAGCTATTTTGGACAACCAAGAAAAAGTCTTACATACTTGAATGAGGAAAATCCTGAAATTTGCAAAAACTGCAAGCATATTTAACTAACACAATTCAATTCAGCAACAAATCTGATATGAACTATCCCAAAAAATATTGTTTCTTATGCTCACAGTGTTAAAAAGCTTATATTTTGAGCTGGATGAGCCAATGAGCAAAAGCAGTTCATGCGTCTCAGAACACTTTTTTTTTGTGCAGCAACCAGAGCTTGGCAGCTGCAGAAACAATGACTTTACCAATTGGTTCTTATTCCTATGACTTTGCAATTTCTACCATTCATAAGTAATATGAGAGCACCATCTTTGTATATCTAAAAGAATCATTGCCACCTGTTTGAACAGGCAAAAGAGGGGGTCATTTTAAGACTTAGAATCTTAGCTTTACAGTGAATATAGAGAAAGACCAACATTTTAACAACAGCTTTTATATTTGCTGATGTATAAGAAATGGCATGAAAAGAAAAAAATTACCATTTTACCATTTTGCCCGGAAAATGTGATCTAGTTTGAGAGGATCTAAACTAGCAGAATAGAAGCAGCATATTTGTTTTAATAAGAGAAATCTACACCGAGATTTGTAGATAAATGTACACTGTTTACATTTGCATATGTGGCATGTTAGGCTTTGCACCACTTTGTAGTTCGTAAATTCACAAAACATTAGTTATGAACAGTGATTTGCATGTAAATACTTTAGGGCAGTTGATCTTGATTAAATGAGCCTATGCACAATATTACGCGATGCATAGACTTACGGGATTACATTGCTTTACCGTTTAGGCATGAAATCATTAAAATCATCATAATCATCGGGTGCGACGGATCCATTGGCCCGTTTCGGGAAAAAGAGAGCAGGGATTTTGTTCGTCTTTCTTGGAAATTGGAAGTTCGCTGCGGAAAATCACTTGACTGGCTGAAAGCGGCTGAGCTGGGGTGCGCGGATGCCTAGTCGAGGGCCCGAGGAGCTCTGGGTTTTAATGGCCACCTGAAAAAATTTGCAGGAGGACGCCGAGGATGACATGCTCACATTCCCTTGTTGTGTGCGGAAGGGGAACCAGAGGTAGAGGATCTTGCTGTAACTTGAAAACGGAAGAGTATTCTGCGGAGCACTCTTTGTTGAAGGTAAAATGCTGCTGGAGCTCGTCGGGTTGGGACCAAATGCTGGAAGAATTGCACTAGGATGAAGCAGTGACTGCTGCTTATATACGCTCATAATGAGGATTGACAGGACTGAATGATTAGGCTCCTCCCGAACCTTTTGGAACTACATTACAAATGTTGATCTTTCATGTTTGAGTGTTTGAGAACAGCAGTTCATCCTGACCAATGTGAAGATTTGTGCTAAATAAGACATTACATTGTAGTTTGTACTTTGTTTCTTGATTAAACTCTATTGCACACCTTCACAACATTTGAATATCAGTCAAAAGTCAAATAATTTTAAGACAATTCTGCACCTTTTTTAAAGCTTGAAAAAGGAGTCTGCTGTCAATATTTGAACATTTTATAAAATATCTCCTTTTGTGTTCCAACAAATAAAGAAGGTCATTCATCAGATTCAGTAACATAAGAAAGTGTTTGATGTGTGTGTTTGTGTGTTTCTGTGGTCTATTTCTGAGAGTTCACTAGTTTTACCTGTGACGTCAAGCTGAACTCCAGGAATCCCCGTCCATTTTCCACTATCAATGTTTGTAGTAAATCTGCAGTAGTAGACGTGTTTATCAGCTTCTCTTACAGCCGTCAAAGTGATGCTGTGAGTGTCTTTATCTTCACTCAAACACTGAACTCTTCCTCTCTTCTCTGGATCTGAACACAGATCAGGTGATTCTCCAACATGTTTGGTCCAGATGGCTGTTCTGATCACATGACCACGAGGATATGTTAAAGTACAGGATATTTTCACTTTTGATCCCTTTAATGCACAAACATATGAAGGGCTGTAATTCACTCCCCAATCCTGCAGACCATCAACCCCTGAAACACAGAAATGAGAAATAAAGAGGCTTTCAGGTGTTTCAAATGTACAAATAACAAATAACTTTTCACTTCTGAATATTTTTATGTCAGCTGACAGTAAAACACTGATGTCAGTTTGTAAGTGTGAAGAGCTCAATCATCTTTTGTTCAAATATCTGTATAGTGAGTGAAACTGAAGACTCACCCGCAGTCATGATCACTACGATCAGAGGAAGAGACTTTATGAGAGACGACACCATAGTGACTTCTGCAATCAGAAAACTGACAATTATCACATTATGAGCCTCATCTCTATACAACATCACAAACTCTATTTGACAGAAAAAGCACATGATGATTTCAGAATAATTCACGACTCATTGAAGGCTTGACGTGAACTGATGATGTTTCTCATGTCAGGCCTCGTGTGTCTAAAGAGCTTCACACAATATTTACACATGAATCTACAACAGATATTGAGCTTCTGGAGTTCAAATCACTTCATCAAATCAACATTCACCTAAAACAGTTTTATAAATATCAGTCGTAGCCCTACTGAATTATTTTAACTCATAAACAATAATGGTAAAAATGTTCTTACCGCTCTGCAGTGTCAGTGTGTCAGTGTCGACGCCCAAATGACAAAATCATCAGCAGTTTAAGCCGTCATATGCCTGCAGTTTTCACACTTTATAAAGTGCAGCTAAATGTTGGTCTTCCTCTTCCTGATGATGTGTGACCTCATCTCAACTACACAAGAACAACTGGAGAAGAGAGTTCATGTCTCCAGATGTCAAACACAAGCTTTATCTCTGTAGAGCTCACTATTGTTAAATCTTTGTGAGAGAATATGTGAAAGATGTTTGCTTTGAGAAAGAACAGTTAAAGATGTTCATCATGTCTGCAGGAGCGTCTGAACAGCATCAGTGGTCAAGCTTTACAGCTCTTAGTTTCACTTCCTCTTCCTCACACAAACTCTGTGTTTAACACATCAAGTGGTGGACGACACACACACACGTACCACAGTCTTAACCATCAGAAACTACATGGTGTTTAAGTGGGTCAGTGCCAGTTTCTGACAGAAAACACAAGCACTGAGACACCAGACGGACAACAGATACAGTAAAAATAGTATTGAAGGTCCAAAAAAAACAAAAAAACAAACACTAATACATCATCTGTTTCAGTTCTATTCAATTGGGGGCCCGCGGGCCACACGCGGACCGGAAGCAACCTCTGAGTGGTCCAGCCCATGGTCCCGCCCATAGACATAATAAATTAATATATATATAAATTATTATATATATATTATAAAGTATTTATTATGTCTATGGTCCCGCCAAAAATGTGCATTCCTACTTAAATTCATACCACGTAGCTTAGCAACATGCAAACAATGTAGAGCGTGCCGGTAGAAGCCTAGATTACTATCAATATGTCTTTCTCAACACTGAAACTTGCCAATGAAAACCATAAGTTTAACCCTGCCTGGACTGACAAACACTTGTTTATTTTACCACCACGTCCAAACGCCAAACCGATGTGTTTAATTTGTAATGAGTGCGTTGCAGTACTTAAAGATTACAATGTGCGGAGGCACCATGTTGAGAAACACCAGACTTTCCGCACCAATTTTCCCGAGGGATCTCGAGAGAGGGCTGCAAAAGTGCAGAGTTTGATTGCATCTTACAACCGGAGCAGTACTACCATGGTACGGTCATTCACAGCCCAAGAGAGAGCTACTGCAGCATCCCTTCGTGTTTCCTGGATATTGGCAAAAAAGAAAAGGCCGTTCACAGACTCTTAAACCGTGAAGGACTGTATGCTGGCTGTTGTGGATGAGGTGATAAATGACGATAAAATTAAAATGAGCATCGTATCTGCTAAAAAAAACATACCCCTGTCAGATACTTCAAACATTCGTAGGGTTGAAATTCTTGCTGCAGATGTGTATGAAACGCTGTTAGGAGACCTGATGAAAGCTGATATGTCTATAGCAGTAGATGAGTCCACAGACAAAACTGATACTGCTCAGTTTTTTTGATGGCAAATGCTTCCGAGAGGAGCTGCTCAGCCTACTGCCGTTAGAAGGACACACAACTGGCGATACAGTCTTTGGGAAAATTTCTCCTTACACTGCATTGTGCATCAGGGGGTGTTTTGCGCAAAACTAAGCGGGCCGCTCAAAACGACAATGGACAGCGTTATGGCTACAATTAATTTTATTGGCTCCACATCAAGCCTCCAACACCGCTTATTCCGCATGCTGCTGTCAGAAATGTCTGCTGAGCACCACGACCTTCTTTCGCATAATGACGTGAGGTGGCTGTCCAAACGCAAAGCACTGGAGTGTTTCTGCGGTCTCAGAGAGGAGATCATAACTTTCCTCCGCAGCAGCAAGCAAAAAAAGGCAAAAAACGCACTTGATTCGCATACTGGATGACAACTTCATGGCCGATGCCTGCTTTCTGAGTGACATATTCAAACACCTGAATGATCTCAATTTGGGACTACAAGGCAGAGACAAAACTGTCATCGACCTTGGGGAACAGATGCGCGCATTCCAAGTTAAACTGGACCTTTTCACTAATGATTTGAGCACAGGCCGAATGCTGCATTTTCTGACACTCTGCAAATGCATCTCATCCCCCGCACAAATCACGGATGTGATGACAAATTTCATTGCGATGTTGAAAAATAACTTTGCTGGTCGATTGGATGGACTTGATCTGCCCACAGAAGTGGCCGTTTTTTTCAGAGACCCGTTCACTGTTGCAATAGAAGGGGACTTATCCGCCAGAGCAAAGAAAGTGGTCCCTTCCACTGACGAGGGGGAAATTCACACTCGAACTTGTTGACATGCAGTCATCTGTAACCATGGCACAGGAGCTTTCCACTAACGGGCCTGCAATGTTTTGGACTGATGTCAACGTAAATCAGTTCCCTAACATTAAGAAAGTAGCGATCGTCATGCTCAGTATGTTTGGATCAACATATACATGTGAGTCAAGTTTTTCACACATGAGCTCCATAAAAAGCAACTCTCGTTGCTCCCCGACTGACCGTACTCTCCAACAATGCCTTCGGGTTGCATTGACAACTTACGAGCCTAAAGTCACTGCTCTCGTTCAAAACTAAAAATGTCACTTCTCCCACTAAATCAGCAGGGTAACTGCAGCCTACAATTGTCACGTTTTCAGTCATTCCTGGACTACATTTCCCATAATCCTCCCTGCCAATCACCTGCACTCACTCCACTAATCAGTTAACACTCATCACCACACCCAGCTGCCACACATCACCTGGACTATATATGCTAGTCACATCCTCACACACATTGCAAGGTCTTGTTAACTCTTGTTGCAATTCTGAGCATTATTTATCTTTTCTGTCAGCCTGTTACTGATCATGTCTGTTCCCCATGTACGATTCGCTGCTGCCTGCCCTTTGGACTATTTGCTATGTTTTGGATTTATGATTGTTATCTGCCAGCCCTGACCCATTGCCTGTTCCTCGACTATGATTCTGTCTGCTCTCTTCTGTTTGCTCCTGTATGACCCCTGCCTGTCTGTATACTACGCATCTGTTAATAAAAGCTGGCAGATGGATCCTACCCTAAATCACTGTCCCGTTACAACAATACATCAATATAATGTGGGATGGTTAACAAAGGCATGCCTAATCACACATGGTGATTTAAAATATGTTCCCTCAGTGTTGTTTTAGTTGTGAATACTGTGCACTTTTTATTTTATGCACTTTGTGATCAGATAGGTCAGATATGTACCCTAGGCCCGTTTTTTTTTTTTTTAAGTGGAAAAAATAGGGGCTACCTCAGATTCTGTTAATTTAGCTCTTTTATTGTTTTTTTTTAAGCACCTTTTGCTGCGTTACTCAAATCTTTTCTGCACTTCCATTGACTTTACTTTCATCTAGTGGCCAAAAAGATGAAGTGCACTTTACAGCTGCTTTTACATCTGGACTCGTCTGTATAAAACTTCTCAGAAATGCTCTTGAGAGCTGTCTTTAGCTTTGACTTAAGTGCTAAAAATTTCTTAGTTACAAGGACTCTCTAAGAGTAGGAGACTTTTATAAAGAAGCTAAAAGCAACTTTTAGTAAAGTCTAAGACTGATTCTTAAGTGCTGATTTAAGTGTTGTGAACTAAGGACTACAATGATGTCAACTCAAAATGGCCGCCCTCAACCTCTGAATCAGCTAATAGGGAGCCTGCAAGGGTGAAGTCACAGCAGCACAATCATTTATTTAATTATAAAAAAAATAATTTAAAAAGACACTGACACATTTTAATATTTACATTTATTTTTAAAAATAGCTTTGCATTGTGCAAAATGATCATGAATTAGTATTGATGGTGTGGAATCTTTTTCTATTGATTTATTTCTCCTCATCTACAGATGGAGCGACGATGCAAACATGAGTTTCATCAATGGCTCCAACAGCTCCAGGAAAGGATATTTTTTCCTCATATTTTGATGGTTTAAGCAAAATTGTTGTGTCAATAAAAACCCCTTCGCACATCAGTTTTTGCCACTACCATCTGTTTGGTGTGGTAAGTTTAGCACTAGTGCTCTTTAAGAGCATGTTTACTGTGACCGATGGGCTCAAATCATCACTGGAGCCGCATTCTTACAGTCACCAAAACATGTAATTACTATTTTCATTTCTACAGTCAGAGCATTGATTTATAGAGTGGGAGAAGTTATTAAAGTTGTAAAAAGTTTATTCAGAGTCATTAAATGTATTATGTATCATGTAATATTACTTAAACAATAATGTAATATTTAATAATTCATTTTTCTTTAAGTAATAATTAATTAATTAATTAAGTAATAATAATTAATTAATTAAACACATTGTATTAAATGTATTAATTATTGTTTAAGTAATTTTACATTTGTTTAAAGTTATTACATTTCTTATTAGATCAGTTACAAAAAGAATTGTCAATCAAGTTTATATCGTTTAATGTCATCATGTAACTCCAGTACATCAGATGTTTATTGGAAAGCGTGTGTCTTTTCTTCTTTGCTGCCATCTTGTTACTATAACTAGGTTAGAAGCAGTGTTGGGAGTAACGCGTTACAAAAGTAATGTATTACAGTAACGTATTACTTTTTGCTGTAATGCAGTAGTGTAAGGCATTACTAATCAATTTTCAGTAATATTTTACTCGGTACATGTTCAGTAACGCTTGCGTTACAACACACTTTAGCCCAAAATTTAACTGAAAAAAAAAAAAATAAATAAAATTAAAAAAACATCAACACCACGAGACATTAAAGGATTAGTTCATTTTCTAATAAAATGTCCTGTTAATTTACTCACCCCCATGTCATCCAAGACCCATGTCTTTCTTTCTTCAGTCGAAAAGAAATGAAGGTTTTTGATGAAAACATTCCAGGATTTTTCTCCTCCTACTTCAATGGCCTCCAAACGGTTGAAGGTTGAAATTATCAGGAAATGTTTATTAGAAAGTGGACTTTAAAGAGTGAAAAATGCCGCAAGTAAGTTCTATAACCTGTTCGTGGTCAGTCAATAGCCGCGTGTGCTGTCCAAGTTTGTAAATAAAGACTAAATGACAGCTTGTATATTTGTTTAGCGATTTATTTCAGTCATCTCCCTCTCGCTGGTGTAACTTTGTATTGTGTGACGTAGTCCAGTGAAGGCGTGTTTAGGGCGGGTTTACAGGAGTGCCGCGAGGCTACTGGCCCGACAGTGGAAACGCAGCATGATTTCGGCCTCTGTGCTCACGCTGGCAGAGCATTTTACATCCAGTAGAGGGCGATATGATGTAGCATCATGACTGTGGGCTATCCAGGCTACTAACAAATATAGCTTATAATTGGCAAAGTGAAGGCTCAAGACAATGCAAGAAAGGATGACAGACAGAATCACACACAATCCAAGTCTGTTAAAAGTATGGTAGAGGAATAAAGTGATCATCTGACAAACTCAAAGTAATGCGCATACGTCCATCTTGCTAATGTACAGTCTTCATCTGCCATCTTCACCCTTAAGATCTACTTCTGTAGTTATTTTGGTGAAAGTAACTCAAAAGTAATACCCGAGTAATGTAACGCATTACAACTCTGAGACAGTATTATTGTAAGGTAAAGAATTACTTTTAAATAACAGTAACAAGTAATCTATATGTATTAGAGTTTGGAAGTAACTTGCACAACACTGGTTAGGAGACCTCTCCAGCTCTCCTAAATAAATTAGTCTTGACACTTTATCAATCACTCTTATTCTTAAGTCTGTATCTCTTACCATTGGAGAAAGCGTAACGGCCAACTTAATCACGTGCTCACCTCTCAGCCTATCCTGTAATGGCAGTGACATCAGCGCCCGCCGTTCAAAACTCCTTCCCGCCGGAGCGTTAGCATTAGCATTAGCCGTTACGCTTGTTTCCGCCACTAAATAAAAAAAATAAAAAGAGTAATTGCGACTTTTTGTCTCACAATTGCGAGTTATAAAGTCACAATTCTGAGATATAAACTCACAATTGCGTGATATAAAGTCAGAATTGTGAGTTATCTCAGAATTAACTGATGGACAGTTTTTCTGTCTGTAACAATTCCAGACATCCAGCATTTTTGGAGCATCCAACGATAGCCGTGCTGCCGTGAAGTCTGAAGCTGTTGGTGTATAAAATGTGCCACTTCAGCTTCGTCTCTTTGATTGCGCCTCCGCCACAGTGTATCCATTCTGTTAAAAACAACTTTTATTCACCAAATACTTCCACTGTAATTTGCAGAATTACGTGATTCTACCCTTGAATGCCGCTTTTATGGAGCCACCAGACTTGAGTTGCAAAGTTGCAAAGTTGATGAAACATGATAGTATTGGTGTTTTAGTATTAAGCCCACTAGATTGCAGTAACAGGTGTTTTTTTCTCCTTGAAACGCTATACTCATGTACAAAGTTACCGTGGAGACATTCTATATGCATATTCCTGCATAATGCATATGTCTGGAGACTAATCTTTATGTGTCTCCTCCAGTAAAATCAAAATGTCTTTATTGGTAAATCGGCGCTAAAAATAATCCTTCATGATGTTTTCCATTTTATGTAGAATAATAACGAAGCAGCAATCCTGATGGTCAGTCGCAATGAAAGGAAACGCAAGCAAAGTAAGAACTGTGAGAAATAGTTTCACACAATTGTGAGAAAAAAAAGTCAGATTTGTGAGATAAAAAGTCCCTATTACTGTTTTCATTTTTTTATTTAGTGGCGGAAACGGGCTTCCATAAACATCCCTGCAGATAATATCTATTAAAGTGTGTAAAAAGGAGCCCGAAACACACTTCAAACACTTTCAGACATTTAGTCTGGATAGATTACCACTTCTGAATAGAAATATATAAAACTCAGATTTTAAATGGGGGTCTTCCGTTTATGTCTTTTCTTTACACTAGTGTCACACACAGCTGTAGTTTCCAGTATCATTATTTCTCGTATTTCTGCCTTTGGAAAAATATCAACACGTCAAGTGTCCAGCGTGTTTAACTATATTGAGTTCAAGAAGAGAAGGACATGATGATAAACTGAGAGACTCAGTTAATATTTTTAGTATATTAAGATCATCTTAAACATCTATGTGAATTTAGCTGTGCTATTTTGAGACAGCATGAAATATGAACTAAAATGTGCTTTTAATATACTATCTCTGTATTTAAAAAAATATATTTAGATATCACTTATAGTACATTTGAACCCATAGTGTACTACAAGTGGTAACAATTTTTTTTTTAAATACAGAGATAGTATATTAATAGCACATTTTAGTTCATATTTCATGCTGTCTCAAAATAGCACCGTTGAGTACACTTAGATGATCTTAAGATGATCTTAGCAGCTATGAGAGAAATGTTTATTTGAGATCTCGGTCTTTTAAACACTCCAAAAATGATTAAGTTCCTCCAGTAAAGATACAGTAGAATAGAGCATCAGACATGACAGAGAAACTGAGACTTTAATACAATCAGATACAGATTGAACTGAGTTTAACATGAAAATACTGCTTATATGTGAAATTAACATACATGAATTCAATTTTAATACTCCAGTGAAGCAGAAACTAAAGTATGACTACAAGTTATTAAGATGTTACTTTAAATATTTGAACTGCACAAGTTTTCTCCTAAAATGCATTTGCTTATGAAGCACAAACATAAAACGTGACATGCAGGCTAAAATATAGATTTACAAGACCAATAGAAAAAAATAATTCTGCAAACTCTTATAAGCTTAATTACAATATACACAGTTTAATAAATCAGAATGTTATTGATACTGAAATGATGTTCATGAGCTGATAATGATGGGCAGTTTCTGAGGAGCTTCAGTTGTTTCATATTAGCAGTAATACAGTGAGGAGAGTTTAATGTGGATCTGCTGAAGTCACTGCTAGAGTCTCATATTCAGAAGATCTGGACTGAAGCTCAAGAGCCGTGTAGGTGTCATCAGGAGCTCTGGACTGAACAGACTGTGAGAGACAGATCAACAAACAGCCTGTTTATGTGTGGATCTGCTGAATCTGACTGTAAAAAGTGTTGGAGACATTTACTGACTGTGATTGTGCTGTAAATGTCAGCAGATGTTCTGGACGCTGGATCCAGAGCTGTGTATGTATCGTCACTCGCGTCAGCCGCCTATAGAGAGAGATTTCTACACTTATATTGCTTCATATACACTGTTGTATTCATAGTTCAATACAACAATACAATCACACTGTGTTTCAGTTGTAGATGGAGGAGTGTGTTTGTCGACTCGCCTGCTTTTGATTCACATCTTCAGTTCCACCTTCTCTCCTCTTCTTCCTCCTGAAAACAGACAGAAAACTATTAAAAACGTACTAAAATATATTTAAAAAAGAAAAGGCTTGAAATAGAGTCCATTTACTTTAGATGTGAGATTGATTTTTGTAGATTTTTTGTGAATAGATTTAATGTGCAGATAAACTTCACTCACTTTATGAACACAATGATGATGATGATGATGATGAAGATCAATCCTCCACATCCCGCCACGATCCCAGAAACTGTGTGCAGAGCAGCTCTCTGAACCCCTGAAACAAGATGATCATGAAGATCATTTCACACGTGAGACAGATGAAGCTGAAAGAGTGTCTGTTTATAGAAGATACCTTTAACAGTGAGAGAAACAGATGCTGATCTCTGAGATCCATATTTATTCTGAGCCTCACAGTAGAAGCGTCCACTGAAACTGGAGCTAAAGCTGGAGATGCTGAAACTCTGTCCAGATCCAACAGCTGAGGTTTCATTCTCCTTAAACCAGCTGAAGTTCAGAGCAGGAGGGTTTGAATCACTGCTGCAGTTCAGAGTCACTGAATCTCCTGACACTATTTCACCAGACGGACTGATGGACACTGAGACGCTCTTTGGAGGATCTGAAATACAGTAAAAAATGTCTCATCAACAATAAAAAAAACTCACTGGAATTAGAGGATCTGTTGTCAGTTTCTGCAGCGTCACTCACACATGACATTCAGCATCACAGTATCAGAGTCTTTCTCTCCAAGTTTATTTCTGGATCTGCACTTGTATTCTCCACTGTGATCAGAGCTGATGTTTGAGATGCTGAAGATTCTTCCAGATCTTACTAATGTTTCTCCTTTAAACCAGCTGATTTCTGCAGGAGGGTTTGAATCACTGCTGCAGTTCAGAGTCACTGAATCTCCTGACACTATTTCACCAGACGGACTGATGGACACTGAGACGCTCTTTGGAGGATCTACATGAAATACATGTAAAACAGAAAAATTATTATTTTATTAATACCTTGACCTTCCATAGTCATTATTAATGATTACTGAAGTGTATCTAGAAATCAAAAGTGATGAAAAAGGAGCAAATCTACATCTGAACTGGTGCAAAGTCAATAAAACAATATTATATTTTTCAACCCAGAATTCATAAAAAGAATCAGTAAACAGATTCATGCTTTGAATTAATTTTGCATATTAATAAATTAAAAATAATAAATCATGTCTAATAAACAAAAATGTCATGCGGTCTTGTATGATAGGGCCTGAATTTATCAAACAAATCTGAACTAAATTCTGAATAATCTGTGAAATATTTCATTAATATTAATGAATAAGTTTGTACTCACATTCAACATCAAGATGAACAGCAGGAGAGATCAGATGATCATGTCCTCTTACAGCACATCTGTAGTTTCCTTCATCAGAATGACTGACTGACTGCAGATGAAGCTGATTCTCTTTCACAATTCCTTCAGTGAATCTCTGTGTGTTTCTGTACCAGATGAATGTTGTTTGTTCAGTCAGAGAGCAGCTGCTTTTACATGTCAGAGTGACTGAATCTCCCTCTTTCACTCTCTGCTGTGTCTCCACCTGCAGGCCTGACACAACAACAACAACAACAACAACAACA
>RJVU01065024.1:0-21691 GCA_003731715.1 Anabarilius grahami
TATTATTTCAAACCCATACATGATGATGTCCGGCACACTTATTTAGAAGTGGGGGTGGGCGGGGGGCGCCAAATACACTGGACTGCATACCCCTCTAACACTGGATAGTTGCGCCCCTGCTTATGATATAATTTCCTCATTTTAAAAACAGCATTTCAGAGAAAGTGACATCATCTGGTCTCTTTCTAAAGCATGATCGGAGGAGAAGAAAATAATCTCAATCCATTGTCTCAGTTTTTACACAAACTGTACAGTTTTGATCACATTCATCAACCTTGTTACCAAAGTTACTGTAAGAAGAAGAATCTCGACAACTATGAATAACTTCAATAATTCATGAGAACAACAACTTTATCCAGGTTTTTTATCAGGTTTTGCTTTAGTTATGCTTACAACCCTGTCAGCTATTCTGGAAAGTTCATTTACTTGATAGTTTGGTGTCTACAGTTTATTGATAAAAACAGCAAAAATCTAAATCTTGAATCTTTCTAACATGAATGTTGTTCAGCATCATGAATGAATGAAGAATAAACACCAACCTCTTTGTTCTTCAGTATCTTCAGTGTGTTTCATTCTGCAGGGTTCTGGATCACTCATGTTCTCACTGTCCTCTTTAATAAACTCTGTCTTTGCAGATTTCAGCTCTTCCTGATGCTCTGATGCTCGTCTGATGGGAATTAGGGATGGGCGTATCGATATGAAGTATCGATATGAAGTATCGATATATCGATACTGATGTTGAGTATTGAAAGTGTCGATACTCAAATAAAAATATCGATACTAATGTGTTTTGTTTTGTTTTTTACCAGTGATTTTGTTTATTTAACAATAAATTGAATGCGTACAATATGCATTGAATTGGACAAATAACCTATGTTAGCAAATAATTGTGTAGTAGAACTATTTTCCTGCTCATCTGAACATACGCAAATGCTGCAAGTCAAAACCAATCAATCACAGAAAGCGTTTACTCACTGCCGACACTACATTCAAACAGGGCTGCGTTTAGTATCGTAAGAAACCATTGATGCTTTTGGGAAACGCAGAACAATGCTTAACAGAAGACAGAAAAACATAATATGTTTAAGTTATTTCACAATAAACAAAATGAAATAGTAGCCTACATAGTTTGTGCAATTACCTTTAATTAAATTGAACGTTAAAAGTTTATATTGCTGTTCTATTCTGTAACTAATGTTGATACACTATCAGAATACAAAGGTTGCATTTTATGGGTGCAACAGCCTGTCACTGTCCCTTATGAAAATTAACCATTACTACAGTTACCATAGTTCAGCTAGGCCTATAGTATTTGTAGATTTCCATGGTTACCACTACAATTAAACATTTTAACCACGTGTAAACAAAAATATAATCTAATAAATTGCAATTAAGGCATACTGAATGTTAAAATACCTTTCAAATATAATGTTAAGTGGGTATCATTACCTAGTTTACTCAATTCAATTTAATTTTAATTCAATAATTTAAGACATTTTATGATCTATAAATTCAGATTAGAGGTATCGATATCGGTATTGATATCGGTGATATTGGCCTTGAAAGTATCGTTATCATATCGAAAACAAAAAAAGTGGTATCGCCCATCCCTAATGGGAATATCCCAGTATTTATTGGAGAACTGCTGTGGGAGGAGCTTCACTGATGATCTGATTGCTGTGGGAGGAGCTGATCTTCCAAAATCAAAAAATATATTAGTTACTGAATTTGATTTTATACTAATTGACACATCTAAGCATTTCAATCTGTATGTCTATTGTAAAGTTACTGATGTTTCTAAGTTTCTAAATTTCTAAGCCTATCATTATTCTGCTTCTTCACTACAATATATGAACATATCTACAAATACAGACAAAAATGCAATGTAAATTCTTCCAAATAATAATAATGGCCAGAAAAACTGTTGAAAGCATAAACACAGAAATATATTTACATATTTGTACCCAATATGAAAAATTATGTCATTCCCATGGGGAAAATGTATTTTTTCTGACCAAAAGATATTTTAAATATATGATAAATAAGTGTTGTAACTAGTGAAGTTCAATAAAGTATAGTTTTGAAACTGAAAGTATATTTTGTTTCAACGTCATATACTTAAAATATATTTTAAAATGTATTTCAGGGGCAAGAAAATACATCAACATTCAAGAAAATATATTCCATTAAATGTTAGAGGAATTTTTAACAGAAAACAGAAAAAAAAAAAAAAAACATGAATTTCCACATATTTTCCCCATTGACCACGTTTGTTCACATGTGATCTTCCCAAAAAATACAGAGTGATCAAAAAAAAGTCAAATTTACCTCAACCTCACAAATGTGTATTTTATCTAGCCTATTATTTAATTAACTAATTTATTTATTTGTAATTTAATTTCAGTGTAATATAGTGTTTAAACGCACATCAAATATGAAAAAATAAATAAAGGAATAAAAATCGCTAGATGTACGATATTAATAACTGTTAGGCAATTTGAATTGGAAACCCCTAGCAGCGCTCAGGGCTTTTGGAGTACTGCGCATGCGTGTCATTTTGAGCTGTAACGGTCGTCAGTCCACCGGGAGTTCTCAGAGGAGAAGGTAAGAGCTATAACTTTATTTTTAGTCATCATTTTTCACAATGCTAATTGCTGCTTTAGATGGTTAATGTTTTGTACTGTCAAGGTTTTTTTTTAACCTTGTCAATGTAATGGGTTAGTTCACCCAAAAATGAAAATTCTGTCATTAATTACTCACCCTCATGTCGTTCCTCACTCGTAAAACCTTTGTTTTAGACTGATTTGCCGGCGATTTTAAATTGAGCTTGGTCTGGTGATAGCCAGACAAACTTTGTTTATCTTCAGAACACAAATTAAGATATTTTTTATGAAATCCGATATCTCAGTGAGGCCTCCATTGACAGAAAGATAATTAAAATATTCAAAAACGTTTAGAAATCTACTAAACACATATTTAAAACAGTTCGTGTGACTACAGTGGTTCAACCTTAATGTTACGAAGTGACGAGAATACTTTTTGTGGGCAAAAAAAAGGACTTTATGACAATCTCTAGTGATGAAGGATAGGATCAAAATCATCCTAGACTGAATTCTTTCCAAAAATAGCTATTCATATCATTTTGAAATTGTTGACCACCCAATTTCAAAACGTTCAAATTGACCACAACCATTCAAACTGTTTTCAATATATTGCAAATAATCAAAACAAAACATTGCCATGGTAGCTTTTTCCCAAAGTCATGCAGACCTAGTTTTAGTGTCATCAGTGTTTTATCCATGCCATATTGTGAGAAATGACAGTATTGTCTTTCAATAGAGCAGTTTAGGCTTTTCTCATATATCCTGATTAAAATAATGTGTTTCTAACAGCAAACACTCAGAATAAAGTGAGATGATCTGAATGTCTTGTTGAATGAGTGTTGATGGTCTGAGGATCATCAATATTAACAGAGAAACTGCTGAAAACACTCTTTATTTCATGTCAATAGTTCCTGTTTTCACCTCATTTATTATGCTGATGTCTTCAGATCTGCTGTAAATCGACACTTAAAGCTCATTTCATTGCTGTCAACAGACTGAGGGGATTTGATGACTACAATATAGGCATTTATTTCTGTGTTTATAATTTCAACTGCTTTTTTTTCTTACCATTATTTATATTTGGAAGAATTTACATTATTTATATTCTTTTCTGCATTTCTAGCTGCATTTAATGAAGAAGCAGAATAATGTTAGGATTTGCATTAATACATATTTATTTATTAGCATCAGTTACTTTACAATGAATAGAGAGAGAGGCATAAATGCTTAGAAGTGTCAATTATTATAATAACAAACTCAAACCGATATATTTTTGATTTAGTTAGATCAGCTCCTCCCACACTGGAAATGATCACCAATGAACCTTCTCCCACAGCAATCACATAATCAATGAAGCTCCTCCCACATCAGTTCTCCAATAAATGCTGGGATATTCCCATCAGATGAGCTTCAGAGCATCAGGAAGAGCTGAAATCTGCAAAGACTGAGTTTATTAAAGAGGACAGTGAGAACATGAGTGATCCAGAACCCTGCAGAATGAAACACACTGAAGATACTGAAGAACAAAGAGGTTGGTGTTTATTCTTCATTCATTCATGATGCTGAACAACATTCATGTTAGAAAGATTCAAAAACACATTAGCAGATTTAGATTAAAAAAGTTACAACATATGGTCAGTAAAGGGATTGATTGTCAACATCAGATTAATCTAAATATTATTTTAACTGTTTTATTTTATATCTGGTTCACAATTTGCAACGTTACCAGAATTTTAGACATTTTCAATATACAGTAGTCAACATTTGAAGTGGATCAAATCTTTTCATCAAAGTTGTCCTCAAACCTTCTTCTTAGGACAACTTTGATTAACTTTTTTGCTCCACTTCAAATATTGAATACTGTAGTTTACAACTTCCCATCATGCTGTAGAAAGAGCCCAGATCATTTCACTTCTTGAGCACCACAATTTTAAGAAATCTTCTCTACTTTCTGCTACTACATCAGGCTCACTTTGTCCTTTCATTACAGATCTGATGGAGGAGAGTGAAGAACTGAGTGAAGTGGAGGAGGAACATCATGACAAACCTGGAGAAAAACCTTTGAGTCGCTCAAAGAATAAAAATAAATTTTTAAAGAAAAGAAGAGCCAAGAAATCTGCAACCTGCACTCAGTGTGGAAAGAGTTTCTCAACCAAACGAAGTCTTGAGATTCACATGAGGATCCACACTGAAGAGAAGCCGTTCACATGTGATCAATGTGGGATGAGCTTTACACAAACATCAAATCTTAAGAAACACATGATGATCCACACTGGAGAGAAGCCGCATGCATGCGATCAATGTGGGAACAGTTTCACCCGATCAGAACACCTTAAAGAACACATGAAGATCCACACTGGAGAGAAGCCGTTCGCATGTGATCAGTGCGGGAAAAGTTTCAAAAAATCAGCAAACCTTAATGTTCACATGAGAGTTCACACTGGAGAGAGACCGTTCACATGTGATCAATGTGGGAAAACATTTATTTGGTCATCAAACCTGAAGGCACACCTGACAGTTCATACAAAGGAGAAGCCACATTCATGTTCTGTGTGTGGAAATAGTTTCTCACGGCTGCAAAGTTTACAAGAACATCAGAAAATACACACTGCTGTGAGAGAGTTTATGTGCTTTGAGTGTGAGAAGACTTTTATTTCAGCAAACTGTTTAAAACTGCACCAGAGAATTCACACTGGAGAAAAACCTTACATGTGTTCACACTGTGACAAGAGATTCAGTCAGTCAACACATCTGAAAACACATGAGATGATCCACACTGGAGAGAAGCCGCACACGTGTGATCAGTGTGGAAAAAGTTTCTCTTTTAAAAGTCACCTGAAGATACACAAGAAGATCCATGCAGTGGAGAAACCACATCACCGCAGTCTGAAATCACAGTAAGTAGTTCATCTTTATGTGCCGAGAAACAAAGTCTCCTCTGTGTTAGTTGGCTCTCTGTCTCTCCTCTTGCATGTAGAATTTGAAACATACATTGATTTTCTAACAATGTTTTAGTCAGAGTCATTGCTCATCATCTGCTTGAGGAGCTGGAGCTCCTTCTGTAAAGTTGAACAGAGACTCGCTCGCTCTCAGGACAAGCATTTGACTAAAATACTCACATGACTTTCTAACATTTACAGATAAGGATATAACCGTTAAATATAAGTTTCACAATAGGAATATCACATCAGAGTAAACAACACATGCATCTGTACGACGTCCAGGGCAAGCCGTGTTAAACTGTATGCTTATGAGTTTATTTGAAGAGATTAAAGTGAAGCATTTTTTTTTTTAAATGTGTGATTAGTCTTAGAGTCTCATATATTGATTATACATCTCAAATCATGTCTGTTGAAAATTAAACTTTCTTTGTTTTTATGCAGAACTACCAGAAAGCATCTTAGAAGGAGAGGACAGAGAGATCCTGCAGAATGAAACATCATGATGCTGAAGAATAAAGAGGTTCGCTGAAGAACATACTGACGCTCACTGTATTTACTTTGTTTCAGGTTGAGAATGGAAAAACAAGCAGCAGAAAGAGAGCAGCTGGAAGAAAGAGAGGAGGCGTGTAATCCTTGTATTTTTAGAGATGTTTTGTCAATTTGACGTGTTTTAATAATCTAGCGATCTAGTCACCACTTGCGATGTTTTGTCCATATTGTGAGAAATAACAGTATTGTCTTTCAACAGAGCAGTTTTATAGGCTTTTATCAAATATACTGACTTAAATAATCCATTTCTAACAGTTAAACACTTAGAATAAAGTGAGATGTTCTGCTGATGATTCTGAACGGCTTGTTGAATATGTGTTTATACTTGTGCAATTTGAGTCTTCCATCGTAATTGAATGTATAGCGGTTGTTCTTCTGCATTTTCATTATTTTAATGATGTTAATAAAGGATTTTCCACTCAAAGCTGGGGTGCTTCTCAATACTCAAATTGATGCTTCCTCATTTCCTCGCTCCTCCATCCTCCTGTGACCCAGAAACTGATCAAGCTCAGCCATCTTGAAGGACATCTCAGTTCTCAAATTGCACCTCAAGGAGGTGAGGAACGAGGAGTGAGGAAGCTTCCCGAGGAGCTATGAACGAGGATACACAGGTGGATCCTATACAGAAGTCCTGTCCCAAATGGCACCCTAAACACGGTCTTCCTACAAGTCTGCACTTTCGTGACGTAATGCCGCTTTGACTGTCGGGAAAAGCTCCCACCAGTGTGGGCTCAGCCAAAGTCATCTAGGATGCATATCGTTCGTGAGCACCCTTCTGAGAATTGACAAATTGGACACTACGGTCTTGTTTAACGGACATGTGCACGTGGCAGCCATTGTAAGTCCAAAAGACGAAAAGTGCTATGAAGTGTGCCATTTGGGACAGGGCCTTTCTCGTCGAAAAACCTGATGCATATATAAATTCTCCTCCCCTTTCACATCTGTCACAATAATTTAAATGTATGCTTTACTTTTGCTGTCGAAATAAACTTTACAGCTCACATATTATTACTATTAACATGTTATTAATATTTATTATGCATGTTTTAAATAACCAAACATTCCAATATACAATTAACATTTCCTTAGATTTCTCCATCCTCCTTTTCTTTCCTTACATCCTCCCCTCACATCCTATGGGGGTAAAGCTGAGGCGTGAGGAAAGGGAACGAGGATGCACAAATAAAAAATGAGAAGCATCTCTGGTCGTGCCAAACAGTGGTGCCTCCAAGTACCCAGTGCCCTTCTTTACTAGTACCTTACTAAGTTGTGAACTATACAAGCACAACAATCAAAACATTTAAAGATGGACGTTTTGATCAAGGAGGAGCGTGAACTAAAAAATTCTCAGTTCCATGCGCACGTCCAAGAAACTCATGAATTAATGTAAGCTCCGCCCACTGAAACTGAAAATACCAGAAACAGAAAATCTGGCAACACCGGTTTTTTATACAGGTTTTTACAAATGTTATGCTTTTAAAACGTCACGTATTGATTAAAATAATATATCATTTACTATGGTTTAGTCTTATATCTGTACACTGACAAACAAAGTTTTAACCAACTTGATATTGCACCTGCTTTCCGATTAAGATAGAAGAGAAGCTCGAATTTCAAGTGAATGTCCAATATAAAAACAACTTTATACCGTACCGACGCGCGCTGATCAGGAGCAAGAAAGATTTGTATTATTTCTGCTGGACGAATATATGATCTGAGAACAGCTGCGAAACCCTTTAAGACCAGCCCTGATCACTGATCGATAAGATGAATATATTTAGACTGTCTGGAGATGTTTGTCATGTGGTGAATGTGGAAATGTACAGAAGAAAGTGAAAGTGGAAAACAACCGGCAGGAATCTTCTTTGTATTTAGGCTACGCATGAAAAAAATGTAAACGCTTAAATGATATAAAAGCGCGACTGTTAATAAGTGATGTTCCGCGATTGTTCATGTGAAGTTTTGATTATGATTAAGATTGTTTCGGAAAAGTTTAAAAGCACCAGGATGAGTGTCGAAAACTGTCATTTTGGAGTAGGATAAATGTATAGTTTTCTGATAGCATAATTCATGGCAACAACAATTCAAAGTAACAAGAACAACAACAATAATAAGACCGACAGTGTTAGTTGTTTGAGGCAAGTCTTTCCGTTCAGTTGTGAAGTTTGTTGTTGTGTATTTCAGGTATTTCCGGGAAGTCTCAGGTGCTGTTCGCGCTGGTCTTCTCCACCAGATATCTGGACCCGTTCACTTTCTTTGTCTCCATCTACAACACCTTTTTGAATGTAAAGTGCCACATCAGTGGGGTGTTTTGAAACAATAAGTCATAATTATAATATTTACATCATTTAGAAGACACTTATTCAAATCGACTTACAGACGAGGGGAACAATAGAAGTAAACCAACAATATGGTAACAATATGCAACTCCAAGTTAGTCTATCACTGTATACTTAGCTAGTGTATATATATATATATATATATATATATGTGTGTGTATGTATATATATATATATATATATATACACTGCCCTCCAACAGTTTGGAAACACCCTAGAAAAGTGGGGTTTTGGACAATATTGGCATGAATCCTTTTTCATTTGTGATAATTTTGCACTGATAAGGGACAACACAAACTACGAAAACACATTTTATTATAGAAAAAGTTTATACATAGAAAAAATTTTCGATTCATCAAAATATCCACCATTAGCAGCTATCTGACCTAAACTGGGTTCTAATTGGTTCATTGNTAACCCAGCCGCTGGGTTAAAACAACCCAATCGCTGGGTTTGTCCATTTTCAACCCAACTTGGGTTGTTTTTAACCCAGCATTTTTTAGAGTGCACTGCCCTCCAACAGTTTGGAAACACCCTAGAAAAGTGGGGTTTTGGACAATATTGGCATGAATCCTTTTTCATTTGTGATAATTTTGCACTGATAAGGGACAACACAAACTACGAAAACACATTTTATTATAGAAAAAGTTTATACATAGAAAACATTTTCGATTCATCAAAATATCCACCATTAGCAGCTATCTGACCTAAACTGGGTTCTAATTGGTTCATTGTATTCTAAACTTAATTGGCAATCAATTGTTGAAGCTTTTAAGTTGTGCTGACCCAAAAATCTTTTACAAACCTGGACCAAGTTTAAACCAGTAACCAGCATCACAGCTGGCAAAGGGGCATGTCTGACTTTGACATGTATATATTGCCATTATTATGTAATCAAAATGAAAATTATTATTGCGGGTCTTCAATGATAATGTCAAGTTACTGTAATGTATTTGTATCGGCCAAAACCACACTTTGCCAGGGATGTTTCCAAACTTTTGGAGGGCAGTGTATATATATATATATATATATANGCAGAGAGACCATGTTCAGGTGCATCAAAGAAATACAGCAGGTAAAATAAGTATTGAATACGTTAACATTTTTAAAAATTATTATTATACAAAGTTCCAATGCAGCAATTCACATACAATTTTGACCAGATGCTGATGTTAGCTCAAGAAATCAATACAAATAATTAAATCATAATACTACAATCCATAAAAAAGTTGTGTAATAAAGTTAAATGGCACGTAAAAAGTATTGAACACACTGAGAAAAAGCAGTACACTAAGGCAAGGCAAGAAAGCAACAGATTTCACTAAGTATCTACCTCCTGCCTGTGCAGATCAGAATCAGTTGGGTTAGTGCATGTTGTTAGATTAGAAAAAGGCTTACGCACCTCTGAATGCAAGTATCTCATGATGGGTAGAGGCAAAGAGCTCTCCCAAGACTTTGACAACAAGATTGTTGTCATACATAACAACAATACTGGGATGGAAACACTGATTTATTCACTAATGTAATGTGATATTCCAATTTTATGCACAAGTTAAATTTGCAGCTTTGGATAGAAAAATAGCTAGTGTAAATCACACCCAGACATCTGTCTCTCTGTCTGTCTCTCAGGTGGTGTATCTGGTTTTGGCGTACGCCACCGTCAGCCTCATCTACTTGCGCTTCAGGGACACGTACGACTCTGAGAACGATTCGTTCCGAGTGGAGTTCCTGCTGGTGCTGGTGGCCGGCCTGTCGTTCCTGGTGAACCATGACTTTGCAGTGATGGAGGTCAGAGTTCAGCGATACATGCTTTAGATAATAAGATGAAACACTGACTACAGACTACTACTGTCTGTCAGCTCTCCCAGGTGAAAAAAAGTAGTATAGTATTTCTATAATGTACTTAAAGTGCTCTATTTTCGTGCACTAATTTTGTACTTTAATATACTAAAAATTCTTCTTTAGGACTAATTAAGATAATCTTAAGAACATCTAAGTGTACTCAGCTGTGCTATTTTGAGACAGCATGAAATATGATCTAAAATGTGCTTTTAATATACTATTTCTGTATTTAAAAAATATATTTAGCTACCACTTAGTACACTATGGGTTCGTACTATAAGTGGTATCTAAATAAATATTTTTTTTAAATACAGAGATAGTATATTAAAAGCACATTTTATGGTATGTCTGATTTATCTGGTTTTATTGTGATTTGGATTTGTTAAAGGTGCCCTAGAACCCTTTTTCACAAGATGTAATATACGTCTCTGGTGTCCCCTGAATGTGTCTGTGAAGTTTCAGCTCAAAATACCCCATAGATTTTTTTATTATTCAATTTTTTTAACTGCCTATTTTCGGGCATCATTAAAAATGTGCCGTTTCTGTGCGTGTCCCCTTTAAATCCTCACGCTCACCGCCCACAAGCTCTTAACTCTATAATACATTGCATAAACAAAGTTCACACAGCTAACATAACCCTCAAAATGGATCTTTACAAAGTGTTCGTCATGCAGCATCTGATCATGTAAGTATAGTATTTATTTGGATGTTTACATTTGATTCTGAATGAGTTTGATAATAGCCCATGTGTGGCTAACGTGGCTAATGCTACACTGTTGGAGAGATTTATAAAGAATGAATTTGTGTTTATGAATTATACAGGCTGAGTTTAATAATGAAAATAATGACATGGCTCTGGTCTCTGTGAATACAGTGAGACACGATGGTAACTTTAACCACATTTAACAGTACATTATCAACATGCTAACGAAACATTTATAAAGAAAATTTACAAATATCACTAAAAATATCATCATATCATGGATCATGTCAGTTATTATCACTCCATCTCCCATTTTTCGCTATTGTCCATGCTTGCTTACCTAGTCTGATGATTCAGCTGTGCACAGATCCAGACCTTAATACCGGCTTGTCTAATGCCTTGAACATGGGCTGGCATATGCAAATAATGGGGGCGTACATATTAATGATCCCGACTGTTGCGTCACAGTCAGTGTTATGTTGAGATTCGCCTGTTCTTCAGTGGTCGTTTGCACAAATCAAATTTACATAAGAAGGAGGAAACAATGGTGTTTGAGACTCACTGTATGTCATTTCCATGTACAGGACTCTAATTATTTAACTATGCTGAGGTAAATTCAATTTTCAATTCTAGGGCACCTTTAAGTACTGGGGGTAGGATTTATTAAGCCTAGGGCTTCTACCTATCCCTTTTCAAACAGGTTGAGTATTATGTTTTTGAATATTCTGTTATTGATTTTTTTTATTTATGTATTTTTGTGTTATTTTTTGTCTTTTTCTTTTAATAATTCGAGTTTGAAATAAAGACTACAAATACAAAATACTTATGCCTACATCACGCGTGACCTTTCCAACATGATTACGTAATGCGTGGCCATCGCAGAGACAAGCATTTGTGGTTAAAAAGTATATACGTTTTTATTTTTTTAGAAAATGGCTGATGGTTTCTCTAGATAAGACTGTTATTCCTTCGGTATCGTTTAAAGCTCTTTGAAGCTGCACTGAAACTGACATATGGACCTTCAACCTGTTGGTCCCCACTGAAGTCCACTATATGGAGAAAAATCCTGTAGGGCCCCAAACCTGTCCCCAATTAAAAAATAAAGCTAAGAAAAGAAAACAAACTGAAAAGCTTTACAACAAAAACCAGAAGCAGTACAAAAAAAGGTCTTTATGTATCAGCCATCTTGGGTTTTTATAGACTTTGGTGATCTTAAGGCTCTTTGTGTGATGCCTAAAGGGCATAATATTCGCTCTATCACTAATTGATGGATGTGTCATCGTGGATGTGTTTGTGTAGATCATGTGGACGTTCTCCATCTATCTGGAGTCGGTGGCCATCCTCCCGCAGATGTTCATGATCAGGAAGACAGGCGAAGCAGAGTCCTTCATCACACACTACATGTTCTTCCTGGGTCTGTACCGCGCGCTGTACCTCGTTAACTGGGTGTGGCGCTTTTACTATGAGGGGTTCTACGACCTGATCGCCGTGGTGTCCGGTGTCGTCCAGACCATCATCTACTGCTGCTTCTTCTTCTATCTCTACTTCACCAGAGGTCAGCAGACATCACACACCTTTGTAATTTCAGTCTGTTTTATGAAATTATTACTGGACTCTAAAACTAATCTACTTATCTGTCTGCCTACAGTGCTGAGAGGAAGTGCAAAGGTGACACTGCCATTGTCAGTTACGGAGTTATCAGACCCCGCCCCTTCATTAGGCCACACCCAGCAGTGACATCATCCCTGCCTGCTGCTATAGTTCTTTATTCCTTACAGTAGGGATGGAGAACGCTTTTGACGCCTTTCTTTGTTTCGGGAAAAGATTCGAAGCTTCAGGAGTGTCGAAAACAGTGCCATCTTGTGGCAGGAAAATGTACAGCAGCCAAAAACCCGAGAGCGCAAATCCATTGTTTCTTCCATTAAGCACAAATAAAAACCTGACAATGATAAATGTTTAATTTTCTTATTATATAATTCACATTGTAAATGCTAGCAGTATATATGCTATAGGCTTATATAAAAAAAAATCTTAGTAAATGTACTTTAACTTTCCTAAACCCATAGAGAACTGGTCTGGTTTCAAACATCCTGACGCACAAAAGTGAAGCATCCATGTGACTGGAAAGAAAGTGTGGCTTCGTTTTTCGTTGATCGCATGTTTAGCTGAAAACAATACATGCTCCAGCACGGAGTTTCAAGAGAAATTTTGTTGCAAACTCATTACATGCTTTGAAGCTTCAGTGTCCTATGTAACATCACTACCTTACAGTGACCAGATCTGCTGGATGAGTCTTGTGTTTGATGCCTTTTATGTTTCTGTTCAAAAAGTATTTATTTTAATAGTGTTGCATTATTGACTATAGAGCAGCGGGACATGTGACACTTTTAAGTGGTGATACTATAATTGCCAAGCATCAATATTGGGAAATAGATAGTTGAAAGATCCAGTACAACTTACTGAAATCTGTATCATGTCATATGTAACGTTAATCCATCAATCATTGTTTCCACCGTGGAAAAGCGTCAAAAAAATAGCTTGAAAAAAGTCACATTTACTGTAACATTTACCTCAGAAAAGCCTTTCAATGTCAAAAAACTCGTTAGTCAAAAATTTACTTAGAGAGGAGCATTTTGATATATATCCACTGTGACTATAGGCCATTGCATATTCATGTACTTAACATGTGCTTCAATACTGAATGTATAAAACCTTTTAATGTTTAGGCCGATATTAAAAATCAGTAGAAATAATTATGACATTAAAAATGTATTATAATTAGGGGTGTGACGAGATTTCTCGTCGAGGCGAAAAGTAGTCTCATGATATTGCCATGACAGAGTGGTTGGGATGATTAGGAAAGAATATGCCACCGCTACGTCTACATTACGCCTCCACTGTCGTTTTGCTTTGTATTTAAATAAAAAACATTCAATTCAGTTGGATAACGGTCGCCGCCGCTCCATATTCACAGAGTACGCGCGATCACGAAAGTGAAAGTAAACGCGAGCGCGCATTCAAACGTGATTTCAATACCGCAAATATCTCTCAATATGAAAGCTATTTTAGGCTGGGCAGTGTAGTTGTAACTATCTCTTAGCTCTGTATCAAAGAAAAATTTGGTCTTATTTGCACTTTGAATATTGAGAGAGTGCGATTATGGTTGCACTTATTGTAAAGTGTTACCATAAATGAATAACAGATTTTTCTTAATCTTATTAAGCACAAACAATAAAGTTTCATTTGTTAACATTAGTTCATGATAGTTCGCAGTGCATTAACTAACATAAACAAAGATTAATAAATACTGTAGCAAATATATTGCTCATTGTTAGTTGATGTTGGTTAATACATTAATAATAATAAATGAGACCTTATTGTAAAGTGTTACCATTTTCATTTATACTGTTTTATTTCTATGATCAGTTTGTGGAAAGGAGTTCAGTTAGGAGGTCAAAAGTTGTAGAAGCTCATAAATCATGTACAGTAAGGTCTGAAGAGACTGAAATCATACAGAAGAGAAGTCAGTCAGTTGAGTTTGTGGCAAAACCTTTTACAGTACTTGAGTATTGTTGTCTTTTACTTCATATAATTCATACTCAGAAAGTAGAACTGAAATGACATTCATTACAAGATGACTAGTTCAAACATTTCAAATACACCTGCAGACTATTTTTTCTAGTCATGTATTTCGCCATCTTGTCTTGTCTCGTGAACTCAATCTCGAGTCTTGTCTCGTCTCGTCTCGTGAGATACCTGTCTCGTCACACCCCTAATTATAATGTTATTATAAAACATTATTTATGTGTAATTTATATGTAAGTAGCTTACAAATCAATTAATTTTAACCGTTAATATTATAATGATGTACCAGCTGTGGTTCCCTGTATAGTTTACAGCATGAGTTGAGATATTTTTTCTTTGAGGAAATTTGCCATATACTTTACCTGATAGGCCCCAAATTAATCATTATTGAATTGAAGGTAATCAAATCTAAATCAAATTGCACACTTCTGAATAAAAATCGAATCGTGAAATTTGTGTCAATGCCCAGCTCTAGTGTCAATAATTTTTATTTTTTACTTGAAGCAAATGTTGTTTTTTCCATTTATTTTCTTGTGGGAGTGCACCAGACTACTTAGTTTATATGTTAAAATCACAATTTTCTCCTGGGAGAGGATGCCCCTTGACCTCCCTACTACTATTTACCTTGGAAACATGTCACCTTTTTCAACACTTTGTCGGTGTGCTCCTAATATCATGTACTTTGTGGTAACAGAGCTTATGCATTCCTGCCTAAGGAATAGAAACGTAGATGTTATTTGACTAATTTTCTACCAGTAATGCAAGTAGTGTGAATGGATGGGATTACATGAAACAGTTCAGATTAACAGTTTAATCTAGACAGAGAAAGCGTTCAATCTCCTAAAATGAAACATGTTTGGGAGGGTTTTTACTGTCTTTAGGAGCAAGCGATTTACAGAATGAGGAACAGGCACTACATGAGGCATTTGAGGCCACAGCAAACACTACACGTGTTACTGTTGCTAACATTTCAGAGGAAGTCCATGCAATGTGAGGAAGTTTGTTTGACAAAATTGAATGGTTCTTGATATACTGTTAGCCTTCCAGGGAGGAACATGCAAAGTGATTGCAACTAAGTTTTGTTCAAAAATCACAGGAGGAAGAAAAAAGATGCGGAAAGGCTCTAGTCTCCAAAGTTCAGGCCACATGATTTTCCGCTTTAGCAGGTCCCACTTTGTCCAGGATCCTTGTGATCCAAGTTCCACGGCCCTTGACCTTTGCCCTTTTTTCTCAATGTCAGACCTCGGCTTGGATCATGTCTCACCTCTGCCTTGGGTCTGCTTTCCCCCATTGCTGGAAGTGGTTTTTCCCGAGTCATTGTCCCCGCATCCATGGGTTCCCAATGATGTCCATCAACTTCAGAATGCTTTCGGCCTGTGCCACTGATGTGTCAGCTGCCCACTTGCGTCCTGATCTTGTGGTGATGCCTACCCCTCGGACCTTTTCATCGCTGGAGTCTCTGTACATCATCACAGCCCTGTCCAGACCTGAGAGCCCTACTGGATATTTCAAGCCACTTGTGGAGGTGTTTGTTCACTCATATCTCGACTCCTTCCACAGATGTCATAGGCACTTCATAAATTGTCAGTACCAATTGTCTTGGTAGCAGAGCATGCTGGAATAGCCATGCCTTGAACTTTCCTGGTAAGCCTGATCCCTCTATCTTTCTCAACCATTCATCTGCCTGTTTCTCTCCTGGATATGTTGCTTATGTCAGTGAGAGGTATTGTACCACTTTCCTAGGAATTTAATTGGGTTTTCTTCAAGTGAAGGTATAACCTCCCCCTGGACATGGAGCTGGAACTTGTTGGTCACTCTCCCATTCCTGATCACCATGCTTTTTGACTTCCTTGGTTTTAACATGTTGCCACATCTTAAAGTGCCTTCTGGATCCACCTTGCTTGTACATGGGATGAAGTTGTCATAGTTAGGTCATCCATAAAGTCTCTTATTGGAGGCTGGCGGGTGCCGGACTCCATTAACGTCCCTCTGGATTCCTTTCCCTGCCACTGTTATGAGCAGATGGGGGAGATAGTGCAGCCGGTTAAAATTCCAATTTCCAGGTCCTGCCACTGGGTTGAAAAAATGGGCGGTCTTGAACCGTAACTTAAATCCTCCAGAGTAACTGGTGCTCATTCCCCTGATGTGGTGGGGGATATGGTAGTTCCATAGCTGCATTGATGAGGTAGTGAAGGATTGATCCATACGCACTGGCCAAGTCAAGCCAAACAACTGTTAGATTTATATTTGTTTATCTTAAATTTAAAAACTTTACAGCTGAGGGGATAAATGAATGTCTAAACTGATTTGTTTTACCAATAGGATTTCTATAACAAGTACCAGAAGATATTAGGTGGAACTCATGATGTTTTCAAGGCTGCATAAATTGGGTCCGGAATTAAACCAGGAACACTTCCTATAACACCAGATGTACTCGTTACATCAGAAGAAGAATGGCATCTACACTAATATTAGTCTCTCTGTTTATCCCGAGGTTTACCGTAGTTGAGATCGAGGACCTGTGCCTAGTTACGAAGACAATGAAGCCCTGAAGTGAAGTCATCCGATGTCACCTAATGTAGTTTGGGTTCCTTGCCGCTGTTGCCTTTGGCTTGCTTAGTTGGGGACACTTGATACTCAACAACGTTTTTGATCTGCCTGCATTGACACTATTTTATGCGAACAGAACTGAGCTGGACGATTATATCACTGTTTTCTCCAGTGCTGATATATAGATAAATTAAATAATTATTTATTTTTACAATGGAATGAATCAATATTGAATTTACTTGATATGGATACTGACACCATTTTCTTCAAGAGCTGCTGTGCAGCCAAAATTACATACCATTTATCAATGTAAAGCTGCTTTGACACAATATGCATTATAAAAAGCGTTATATAAATAAAGGTGACTTGACTTGATTATACTGAATAAATTTCCTCCTAGAGCTAAAATCAATAGCCATCTCCTTAGTTTTCAGAACATTACATTTTAAAAAGCCTTCTGACATCAGACAATAAAGTCATCAACCATTGGGCCATGCATGGAGTCCTCCTCACTCAATAGGCTAACAATTACAATATCATCAGCAAATTTTATAATATGCCTATTTCTAAAAATACAATCATTTTGAATTGGGACACAGCTACAGTTGTCCCTAAGCCACTCATTTGTTGTCTTGGCAGTACGCTTCCTTGTTGAGCCCCCTTTCAAAATAAAAGTCTTTTGCGACTGTCTCAATCATAAAGACAGTCTTTGCCAACATCTCATTAGCACACATAAATCTGCAACGTGTTAAATCACATGGACAATTCTGCAGTCTCTCTGGATAAAAGCTAAATGTCCTTGATTTAAATGTAAGCAGTTGTGGATTATATGCTGCATCCGAAAACCTAGGCAGCTGCCTTGTTGCCTCGATGCCTTCTTAGCAATGACTTTTAAGGCAGCGTTTGTGCATGAAGGCACCTCACAAAACTGATTTCGGACAGACTTCTGAGGCAGCGTAACGGTTTTATGATCTACAGGAAAATAGTGTGAGCTTTGGTGAGAAATAAACAAATATTTAATTAATACAATAGCACATTTTTGCTAGAAATCACATCAAAAGTGGAAAATGTTGGTCAAATATGTACATTTACACAAACTGACCAGCAAACGCAACTTTCAGACGCCATCTTTATTTTTCTAGCTCAACGAGTCACAGAATGGAAAGCACAGGATTGTGGGATATCAAAGGCAGCGAAGGAGACATCTATTCTGCTTTCAAAAATCAATCAGATTTAGGTATCTCAGGAGACAGGAAGTTTTCAGATGCATCCATAATCATGTTATTTCAAAGGATTTCAATCTTTGACTTAAACCTTATTAGTTGAACTTAAACTGAAGCCAAACACATTTCCAGTTTCTCACAGAAATAAGTGAAAGATGTTTAATATCTTTTATTACAGCTGTTTACTGTACTGTTTATCTTCAGTTCTTCATTAAATTCTATAATAACGGTTATGTTGTGAATAGGAAATTAATACATGTTAGTGTTGATGAGCGATTTTGTTTAATATTTGTTTAATGAAGTACATTTTATCTATTCATCTTTAACGAAAGAACAGCAGAGCAACAAACAAGCTTTATTCAGTAAAGTATCATTTTGAGTTTTTGTGATGGTCTTTGCTGTAGAATCTGAAGTTCAGCTGGACTCACTGAATCAGGAAGTAGAAGAGCAGAGGAGACAAGAGCAGGAGGAAGCTTCCCTTATACACTCCATCTAATCAAGACAGTAAGGAAATTAGTATTAATTAATACAATTACTACTAATAATAATAGTTTAAAAATGCATGCATTGTTGATCACTTTTATCACACATTTTAAAAAACAACAAACTCTCTGAAAGTGCCACATATAAGGTGGTGTTCCTAAGACACATGTACAGAAAGTCCAATAGAAATACTTTAATATTAATCACAGAGAAAACTCTGAAGGGAATAAATTTACCCATGCTAATTCATGACGAGGACTAACACACTTAAAGATTACTGAATACACACATATTCTCAAAATAACATAAATTATTCACAATTTAAGTAGATGAGTAAACTGCATTTAATAAATGCGACTGGAAAATTGATATGACAATTTAATTGAAAAAACATTAATACCCTGATTTTAACCCATTTGTGCCCAAATTTTTCTGAATGGTTTCATGCATATAGTCCTGTTAATAGTGTCCCATGTGAACATGTTCTGCATTTATTTTCCCCAGGTTTTTGTTTTTTTTTCTTAAAAAACGTGTTTGAATGTGCGGTAACTATAGTTGCCGGTGGGCAAATATGTTGTATGCACCCCTTCAATGTAAAATTTGAATAGGAGGATAACATTTATGCATCTAACTCAAAATAACTGCTTTCAACAGATCAATCAAAGTTGAAGAACATTCAATGCGAACACAAAAAAGCTGCATTTAGCTTATAATCTCTTGAATGTGAAAACAAATCCGTTTGTTTTAAAGTGGTAGAACATAGTGCAGAACAAAGTGCAGCCATTAAGTTCCTCCAACAGAGCATTGTGAATTAAAATGTTAAATTACATTGTTCATTAGAAAAAATTACTCCTATATGTGACCACAAACCCAGTCATAAGTCGCGCGGGTATATTTGTAGCTATAGCCAACGATACATTGTATGAGTCAAAATTACAGATTTTTTTTTTTATGACAAAAATCATTAGGATATTAAGTAAAGATCATGTTCCATGAAGATATTTTGTAAATTTTCTACCGTAAATATATAAAAAATCATTTTTGTGAGTGGATATGCATTGTTAAGGACTTAATTTGGTCAACTTTAAGGCAATTTTCTCAATATTTAGATTTTTTTTGCACCTTCAGATTCCAGATTTTTCAAATAGTTGTATCTCGGCCAAATGTCATATCATAACAAAACACATCAATGGAAAGCTTATATATATTCAGCTTTCAGATGATGTATAAATCTTAATTTAAAAAAATGTAACCTTATGACTGGTTTTGTAGTCCAGGGTCACATATAACAAACAAACAAAAAATAAATTAATTAACAAATTACAATATAGAATATATAACAATATAAAATATTATGAAAGCAAAAAGCACTAAACAAGACCAATAACCTTGATTTATTAACCCATTAAACACAGTATACCCCATTTCCCCATGATATATGTACTTACAAGTCATTTGCCCACCGGCAACTATAGTTGCCGCTTGGACTTTTGACTAAGTATACAGAAAACTATAGATCTCTTGTAAGATTTGTTTTGTTTGGATGATTCTAGAGACCCTCATGATTGCATGTCATTGAGAAATAAAACATGGAAAACATCTAGAAAAAAACTTACAAAAGGAAAATGACAACCATACACTGCAGCAACTATAGTTGCCGGTGGCTATTCATATATGGGAATTCATACACATTCACACTTGGATATCATTCACTGTAGATCAAATCTTAAGAATCCATATGTTTGAGAGAAGCAGATCCAAATTCAGCACTTTATCCAGCAATCTTCATTCTCAGCCGCGACCTTAAACGTCAAATCCTGTACTCGCTATGAATTCAAATTCAAAAACTGCGCCCTCATAAAGTGTTATGACATGGTTTACGGCAGTGATATTGAACGATTATTGGCTCTCATCTGCACAGATTGTGAAATGTTGTGTTTCAGTCTTTGTACATTTGAAACGGGGAATGCACACCTTCATGGAAAGAAGCCGGATTCATATTTTAATTGATTAATAACTTAAATTTTGCTCTGTACGTCATACAAAACTGCAGACCGCAACACATTGTCATTGTCAGCTACTTTTTTGTACCACTTTTGACATTTTTTCAATAATTTATTGTGATTTTACTTGTCTGTCTGTTTTGCTTTTGTACAAAACTGTGCATAGTTTTAAAGGTGCAGTGTGTAAATGTTAGTGGCATTTTAGCAGTGAGGTTGCGAATTACAATATAGAGAACCTACAGCGGCCAACACAGGACAAAAATGTCGTTGTCTGAGACAGCAGAGAGAAGCTAGTCAAGCTAACGCTCTGTAGAGCAGATTGACCATTTAGAGCTGCCGTAGAAACATGCCGGCACAAAATGTCGATTTAACATGAAAGGGGACCTGCAGTGTATGTAGATAAATGGCTCATTCTAATAAAAACATAACGGTTCATTATGTAACATCTTTATACACCACTGAAAACGTGTATTATATTGCATTTTTGTCAATAGATCCTCCTTAAATGTACACTCTAAAAAATGCTGGGTTAAAAACAACCCAAGTTGGGTTGAAAATGGACAAACCCAGCGATTGGGTTGTTTTAACCCAGCGTCTGGGTTAAATGTTTGCCCAACCTGCTGGGTAGTTTTATTTAACCCAAATATTGTTTAAAAATTACTGTATTTCTTGCTTAAAATGAACCCAAAATATGTTGGAAATGAACATTTATTAATATGTTTAATAAACAAACATTTATTAATACTTTTTTGAATAATATTTAAACAATAAACATTAATTTCCAACCTATTTTGGGTTCATTTTAAGCCAGACATATAGTAATTTGTAAACAATTGTTGGGTTAAATAAAACTACCCAGCAGGTTGGGC
>RJVU01065024.1:22494-71978 GCA_003731715.1 Anabarilius grahami
AATTAATACAATAGCACATTTTTGCTAGAAATCACATCAAAAGTGGAAAATGTTGGTCAAATATGTACATTTACACAAACTGACCAGCAAACGCAACTTTCAGACGCCATCTTTATTTTTCTAGCTCAACGAGTCACAGAATGGAAAGCACAGGATTGTGGGATATCAAAGGCAGCGAAGGAGACATCTATTCTGCTTTCAAAAATCAGTCAGATTTAGGCATCTCAGGAGACAGGAAGTTTTCAGATGCATCCATAATCATGTTATTTCAAAGGATTTCAATCTTTGACTTAAACCTTATCAGTTGAACTTAAACTGAAGCCAAACACATTTTCTCACAGAAAAGTAAGTGAAAAATGTTTAATATCTTTTATTACAGCAGTTTACTGTACTGTTTATCTTCAGTTCTTCATTAAATTCTATAATAATGGTTATTTTGTGAATAGGCAATGAACACATCTGTTAGAGTTGAGCGATTTTAGTATTTGTTTAATGAAGTACATTTTATCTATTCATCTTTAACGAAAGAACAGCAGAGCAACAAACAAGTATTCAGTAAAGTATCATATTGAGTTTCTGCTGGTCTTTGCTGTAGAATCTGAAGTTCAGCTGGACTCACTGAATCAGGAAGTAGAAGAGCAGAGGAGACAAGAGCAGGAGGAAGCTTCCCTTATACACTCCATCTAATCAAGACAGTAAAGAAATTAGTATTAATTAATACAATTACTACTAATAATAATAGTTTAAAAAAATGCATGCATTGTTGATCACATTTATCACACATTTTTAAAAACAACAAACTCTCTGTGCCACATTTAAGGTGGTGTTCCCAAGACACATGTACAGAAAGTCCAACAGAAATACTTTAATATTAATCACAGAGAAAACTCTGAAGGGAATAAATTTACCCATGCTAATTCATGACGAGGACTAACACACTTAAAGAGAACTAAATACACACGTATTCTCAATAAAACGTAAAATATTAGGTTAGATGAGTAAACTGCATTTAATAAATGTGACTGGAAAATTTATATGACAATTGAATTCAAAACATTAATACCCTGATTTTAATATTCATATATGGGAATTCATACACATTCACACTTTGATATCATTCACTGTAATTCAAATCTTAAGAATCCATTATGTTTGAGAGAAACAGATCCAAATTCAGCCCTTTATCCAGCAATCTTCATTCTCAGCAGCGACCTTAAACGTCAAATCCTGTACTCGCTATGAATTCAAATTCAAAAACTGCGCCCTCATAAAGTGTTATGACATGGTTTACGGCAGTGATATTGAACGCTTATTGGCTCTCATCTGCACAGATTGTGACATGTTGTGTTTCAGTCTATGTAAATTTGAAACGGAAAAAGCACGCCTTCACAGATAGAAGCCGGATTAATATTTTAATTGATTAATACCTTAAATTGCTCTGTACCTCATGCAAATCTAGAGAGGTCTGCGACTGCAACACATTGTCATTGTCAGCTACTTTTTGTACCATTTGTGACATTTTAACAATAAATACTTTATTGTGATTTCACTTGTCTGTCTGTTTTGCTTTTCTACATAACTGTGCATAGTTTTAAAGGTACAGTGTGTAGATTTTAGTGGCATATATAGCAGTGAGGTTGCGAATTACAATATAGAGAACCTACAGCGGCCAACACAGGACAAAAATGTCGTTGTCTGAGCAAACATGCTCTGTAGAGCACTTTGTGCATTTAGAGCTGCTGTAGAAACATGCCGGCGCAAAATGGCGACTTAACATGTAAGGGGACCTGCGGTGTATGTAGATAAATGGCTCATTCTAAGGTAATAAAAACATAACGGTTCATTATGTAACGTCTTTATACACCACTGAAAACATATATTGCATTTCTGTCAATAGATCCTCCTTAAGTGTACAAATTACAACTTTAATAAATGGTTATGGGTAGATTTAGGGGTAGGAGTGGATATAGGTGGCAAAATATTGTTTTAATTCTATATACAAATTTTTATGCTATATTGTGAATAAACTTGTCATTTCCCTACACATTTCTGTCCATTACATTTTATTAGGGGTTCAAGCGTAAAATTTTCCAAGGATTAGCATTCTCCTCTAAAAGTGATCGGGCAGACCAAAACAAGTCGTAGAGACTTGAAACTTTGAGGGCTGGTAGTTCTCATACCACCTACAACGTCACCAAGGCTCGGCCTGACGGGGGCGCTACAGCGGTCAAAAGTACGAAATTGCTCAGGCTCAAGTGTCTTATATCGTTGGAATACTTAGCTTAAGGCTACATTCAATGACAGATGCTTTCACGGGAGTAATGTCTTTAGACTCCTGAAACCTTTCCGAGTCCATCGATACCAGAATTGCCAGGTTTTGCCTCATGGTTTGTGCAACGTTGTGATTTAGCGCTTAAAAATGTTTGCAAATATCTTCGAAACCGTTTGTCCGATTGAGACGAAACCACCATAGGAAACAAGAAACCTAAGTTGGTTTAGAAAATGTAAATGCCCAAATGTCAAAATTTTTATAGAAAGTGGTAAAAAAAACAAAACAATCAAAGTCTCTCATGGGTCGTTTTTTTATGATCTCATATATGTCTATAACTTCAAAACGAAATGACAATTTTTTTCCTCCAAAATTAACACGCATATGTATAGACACCCATAATAATTGGTGGAGATTGTGCAATAGTTGCCGCTCTAACTGTCAAAAAACCTTTAAAAACCATGTTTTTCCACTAAATTGCCTGTATTGGCTGTAAACGGTATTTCCACCTATGATCCAAGTGCTTACATGCTAAAATAAAATATAAATATAATACCTTTTTAACCATGTGCTGAAAGGGCTTAAAGTGCTTGAACCCCGATGATTGCTGCTCGCAGCTATATTCCTTTTTATATTCTGTATAAAATAGGATTGTTTAGATTTGGGGTGGCGTTTAGTGATCGAAAAGGGAAATTATAGAGATATGTGATTTATGATATGAAAGATTCGTAAATATTTTAAATTTTTTAGCTGTAAAAACGGAATAATGCTACGTTTAAATGTTATCAATATGTCCATACTGTACGTATCCAAACATACAAAAATATACGTTTTGCGTCTTTTGAAAGTTATGTATTAATACCCACGTATTTATGAGACCAGACTGGAATACCAGTGGGATTAAGTAGGTAACAAGCAAGGAGAACTTAGTAACTATAGAAACAGTAACTAAACTGCAATAAAACACGGGAACATGAATAAAACCATGAAACATAAACCATAACAGAAAGCACTTAACACTGGTCTGGCTTTACACTATTTTTGACTACTTTTGATATTGTGCTTCTGATGAACAGTCACTTACATATTATTATTTTTATTTATTTGAATTATGTGTATGATTGTTTGTATCATTCACTCATTTTAAGTTACAGTGGATGAAATCAAACTGCTAGCACACAGTGAAATAAAGGCTGGTACCTGCTGCATTGCAAAGGTCAGTGTCACAGCAGCTGACAGTCGCTGACCCAGTTAGAACCTGTACACTCGATGGTTCACATAGAACTGCACACTGCTTAGTTGTGACGGACATCTGCAAACCTGCTAAAAATACATAAACACCCAAATATAATGGAATAATGAACCAATTATTTGTAATAAATTTACAAAAAATGTACGTAACATTACAACTGAATGTGCACTATATGTGAAAATAGCAACAAGTAGCTTAGACTTTGACTAAATTATTACAGCAGATTTCCACATCACACTGGACTTACCAATGGATTGTTCCACCGTACTGCTTTGGCATTGAGTAGATGCATTTGTACATGTCTCCACTTGTGCTGCACAGGAACCCGTCAAATCAGGTGTGCAGGTGTAACACTTGAGAGAATATCCTAAAAGACAGAGACATTGAGTTAGCGCTCTACAGTACAGTATGTGTGCCAATTCAGTACCTGCAGTGTTTTTGTACCTCCAGTGAGAAAAATGAAAAGGAAAACGACAGAGACTCGCAGATCCATCATGTGTCAGGAACTGAATGACTATACAGAAATAATGCTTCGATTCCTTTTATGTCTGTTCAGAAAGGGGTGGGGTTCATAAGGACCCCCTGTGAAGGCTTTATGACACTTACTGCTAAACAAAAGGAATCTGAAACTTCATCAGGTTGGTGCTCATTTGTGAGAACACGCAGAATGAGTTTCTGTGGATACACTTATAGGCTCTTGTTTAATACTTCCCCAGAAGAAATCTGATAGTCACACAGTCCCTGAATGTTTCCATGGTGCCCTTTGTTCTCAAGTGTTGTTTCTCTCTCTCTCACGCACATACAAAATCATTTTATTTGGTTTACATTTTGGAAATTGCAAACTCATTCTCAGTGTTGGGTAGTAACTAGTTACATGTAACAGAATTACGTACACTGTAAACCCAAACAGTATATCTAACTTCTAAATGTGCCAGAAAGTTTAAAGGGTTAGTTCACCCAAAAATTAAAATTGTGTCATGTCGTTCCAAACCCGTAAGACCTCCGTTCATCTTTGGAACACAGTTTAAGATATTTTAGATTTAGTCCGAGAGCTTTCTGTCCCTCCATTGAAAGTGTTTGTACGGTATTCTGTCCATGTCCAGAAAGGTAATAAAAACATCATCAAAATAGTCCATGTGACATCAGTGGGTTAGTTAGAAGTTTTTGAAGCATCTAAAATACATTTTGGTCCAAAAATAACTTTATTCAGCATTGTCTTCTCTTCCGGAATCCTTTCCATTTAATTGATTCCATTGAATTGATTCCATTGAATCCTTTCATCTGTCGGCGTTGGTAATGCACTTTTACGTGGTTGTTTTTGGTGATTAGGACATCCGCGACATGCACACTTACGCACCATTTTAAAAAATATAGCAATACCAAAATGCAAACAATGTAGAATAGCTCGAGTACAGCGTGTGTCTCCCTCAGACTGTAAACGAAGCTCGGGCGCACCAGATAACACGTCATCAGCGTCACTGCGGAGTCGTGAACCCGGATGAACAACAGACCCGGAAGAGAAGACAATGCTGAATAAAGTCGTAGTTTTTGTTATTTTTGGACCAAAATGTATTTTAGATGCTTCAAAAACTTCTAACTAACCCACTGATGTCACATGGACTACTTTGATGATGTTTTTATTACCTTTCTGGATATGGACAGTCTACCGTACAAACACTTTCAATGGAGGGACAGAAAGCTCTCGGACTAAATCTAAAATATCCTAAACTGTGTTCCGAAGATGAACGGAGGTCTTATGGGTTTGGAACGACATGAGGGGGAGTCATTAATGACATAATTTTAGTTTTTGGGTGAACTAACCCTTTAACTATTAGAGGATTCGACAGCAGGTCAATTTTAGTCCAAATACATGCATTTTTATTTCGATAGCCACAAAAATATGCAAGGATTCCGCTGTTTATAAGGTTGCAGGCTGGTAAAATTCTTTCAAGTTCACAGAACTGTTTCATTGTTTTATGTTTTATGAAATTTTTTTAATTTAAACAAACTTAAGTTTAACTGAAACTGGGCTGGGATTTCTATTTCCCAGCATGCTTTGCTTATGGCACTCGAAAGGGAGAGTAAATGCTAAAATTAAGTGTTATATAATGTTTTATTGTTCAAGATTAATGTTAAGTGGGAGATTTAGTAATGATTAATGTTGTGTTATGCTAATTTAGGAGAGTTTCTTCTACTGTGGGTTTTTGGAGAGTTAACATCATGGTGACAGATGGTGTATGCGGCTTGGTTTGAGAGCAGGTATGATAAATGTTTTATATTGATGTACTTATTCAGCAAGTGCTATACCATGTTATTGTTAATAAGTTAACAAATTAGAAAGTTAGCATTTTCTGAATTAGTTTGTTATAGCTAGCTAATTTTACACTAATAAAAATATTTATGTTGGGGTTACATGATAGTTTTCAGTTAAATACATGTGTACTCAAACATTTCAAGTTAAGAACAATTAAAAAATAATGAGTAGTACAAAATAAAAATCTGCCACTTTTGGTTACTTATAAACACTTTGAATTTCTTAACTTAAAAATTTTGAGTTTTGCCAACTTATTCAGGTTTACAGCGTACTTAAACTTTGAGTTGCATTAAATTAAGATGAACAAAACAATAAATATACATTATTTTGATTTGAAATTGTTTATTTGTAATTTACAGTTATTCAAAAAACTACCTATGCTAACTGATGATATTTAAGTTTGCAAACTTAAGAAAATAAGAGGCAATCAGTTGCTGAGAAAAAAAAAATGCGTAATTCAATTACAGTTACTTATGAAAATGTTAATGATTACAAAGGGGGTTACATCTGAATATTTTCTGTAAAAAGCACTGAATAATGTTTACTTGCTGCTCTGCCTCTTTATGATGCCTCCTGCCATTTTAAGGCCCCATTTAATAATATTAATGTTATTCTGATGGTTTTGATTGGTTCCCTTGTTTGAATTTGCAGTGCACCACATCTGCCAGTTACATCAATCCATATTGTGGCTGAAAGATTTAGGCTACAACATTTTTCTGCAACAAAGACAAGAAGTACTTATTTTCCACTATTGATAGATGACTTAACCCCTCAGCTCAAATATCATCAGAACCTTTCACAAGTGTAAAGTGCAATGAGTTTGCAGAATTTTTTTAATTACAAAATATACTGCATCTGGAAAGAATTAGGTATACCGTAATAGACAATACTTTGTTATTTGAAAAAATTTATTTTTGCAAACCTGTGATTAATATGTTTATGATGCCTACATTACTTACTTTTTCCATTGGATAGCACTTAAGGGTTTAATTTTTGGGTGGGGGGAAATGTTATTTATATTTTACTATTACTTCTATTTTGAGAAATTCCTTTTTGTTTTTTGTTTGTTTTTTCTTTTCTTCTCCTTTTTTATGCCTATTTGTAAGAATGTAAGTTTTCTTTGCATTTTAAAAAAGAATAATTGCAATTGACTTGCTATGTGACATTCTCTCCGCTTCTGACAATGAGAAAATTGTCCATGCATTTGTTGCGTCTAGACTTGCCTGCTGCAATTGTGTTTTTGCTGGGTTACCAAAGAGCTCAATTAAACACAACAAAGAGTTCAGAGTTCAGCTGCACGAATGCTAACTCGCTCTAAAACTAGAAATCATAAATCATAATATTCCAACACTCAGATCCCGTCACTGGCTGTCTGCGTCATTCAGAATTTAATTCAAGATCCTCTTATTAGTATATTTAAATGCTCCAATAAACCTTTCTAATTTGCTGAATATACTCCAGCAAGATCGCTCTGAACATCAAATTGTAATTTGTTGGTTGTACTTAAGACATGGCTAAAAATGGGTGGCTCAGCCTTTAGTTATGTCGGCCCCAAGCAATGGAACTCTCTTCCTGACAACCTATGAGCCATTGACTCACTGTGCACTTTTAATAAAGTAATGGAAATAGTTACACTACTTATTACTGTTACATGTACTGTGTCCTGTGACCTAGTTTTTCCCCAGTCTGTCTGATTAGTTCATTTGATCCACCTGTGTCTCGTTTATCATCCCATCACCTTGTTTAGTTCCTTTGTTAGTCACATGTATTTATACCCGGTGTTTGCCTTCACTCATCGTCCGTTCTCGTTTATGTCTACACGTGTGTATGCTGTCCTTTCCCTGCTTTGCATTAAAGTATTGTTATAATCGTCATCTTCATCTGCGTTGTGCTTGGTACTACCACCACACGTAACAGAAGAACGGACCAAGACAGTTTTTTTTGCGGCGTTTTACTTCAGTTTTTATTTTTGTTTTTCCCTCATGGCTCTACCCGCAGTCCAGCTCCTCTGCCTGGAGCAGGGAGACCGCTCGCTGGAACAACACACCAGTGACTTTCTCCAGCTTGCGTGCCTGACTCACTTCCCGGACCGCTCGCTCTGTATTTACTATCGTACTGGCCTGAGCGAGCGGTCCAAGGCACGCATTCCAGCGGGCGGTCCAACGGAAGATTTCGCCGCATACGTGGAGTGGGTGCTGGTGAACAACCACTCCCAGTTCACCATCGGCCCCGCTGAGGACGACACCAGCACCACTCCACATCCAGAGACCAACCATCCGCCATCGACTACGTGCACGATGGAGAAACGAGAGCCCACCGCAGACCGCGGAGATCGACCTGCCGGGACGATTGAGACCGAACCTGAAGAGAGGACAGAAGGAGTCGTCGCCCCGGGGTGTGAACCGCTAGGTGTGTCTGACCAGGTGCGTGAGCCCGTTACATCGTGTGCCGTCGAGGGAGTGTTAGTGGAGTTCGAGGGCTGGGAAGAGAGCCCCGACCACAACAACACCACGGTGGATGGCATCGTCATCACCACAGAAACATTTCTGGATTTATTGGATGTGTTTGAGGAGGTAAATTCCCCTTGTCTTGTTTCCCCGCTGGTCCCGTCCAGCTCAGAACTGTTTGTTTCCCCGCTGGTCCCGTCCAGCTCAGAACTGTCCGTGCCCCTGCTGGTTCTGTCCAGCCCAGTGTTCCCTCCCAACCTCCCTCTCCCGCCTCCTCAAACCATCTCATCATCTCTGCCTCCCCTGGTACCCTTCAGCCTCTCATCAACTCCATCACGGAAACGCATGGATCCGACTCGATGCTTCAGGCCACCAGTGTCACCGTGGACTGAGGTTCTCCTGGCTCCGCCTCCAGCCTTCGAGTCCAACACTCCACCGCGGCCTGTCGACGCTTCGCCTTCGCCGTGGCTCCTCCCTCCCTCGGCTCCACCGGATACCCTCAGCCTCAAGACTCCACCGGGCTCCCTCGTCCCACAGGCTCCGACTTGGTCAGACATCGTCCAGCCTGCACCTACGGTTTCGCCTGGCTCCTCCTTCCCCCCGTCTCCTCCTTCGTCCTCAGTCGCACCGCCTCCGTCTCAGTCTTCAGGTTCCCAGATTCCACCTCGGATGCTCGTCGTCCCGGCTCCAGCTCGGTCTCCAGATCCAGCAGTGTCGGTCGGGCTCTCCGGCATTCCAACTCCACCTGGATCACCATCATCGGTGGCTTCTCCATCGGCCGTCCCCAGGGTGGCGCCTCTCATCTCCCCACGATGGTGCTCCTCATCCTCGACTCCACCCTGGGGCCTCATCATGGTTGGTCTCTGGACCAACATCTGGCTCCTCCTACTCCAGGCTTCCCCTTGGCTCCTCCCACCCTCCACTCCCCCTTGGACTATTTTTGTTTTCTGTAGACTTTTGTTTTTTTCCTTTGCCCTTCGCCCTCCTCCAGAGCCCCCGCCCACCCTCCTCAGTTGGACTCCATACGGCGCGAGGCCGCGCCTACCCGGAGGGGGGCGATATGTTACATGTACTGTGTCCTGTGACCTAGTTTTTCCCCAGTCTGTCTGATTAGTTCATTTGATCCACCTGTGTCTCGTTTATCATCCCATCACCTTGTTTAGTTCCTTTGTTAGTCACATGTATTTATACCCGGGGTTTGCCTTCACTCATCGTCCATTCTCGTTTATGTCTACACGTGTGTATGCTGTCCTTTCCCTGCTTTGCATTAAAGTATTGTTATAATCGTCATCTTCGTCTGCGTTGTGCTTGGTACTACCACCACACGTAACAATTACATTATAAATATGATAACTTGTAATATGTAAGCTATTACATTTCCAGATTAACTTTCCCAACACTGCCCATTCTACAGGACCTACTGTATATCTATAGAAATGTATGTAGCAAACAATTAATTGATTCGCTATTAAAGGTTTAGTTCGCCCCAAAAAAAAAAAAAAAAGAATTATGATTTTCATATGTACTGAATATGTACTGAATCCTATAATTATTCTTATATCCAGTGTGAACTCTCATGTGAATCTTCAGGCTTGATTTACATGTGAAGTAATTTTTTTTTTTACACTGAGGGCAGGTGACAGTTTTTTTGCCTTCTGTTTTTCCTTGTTCACATCCATCAGGTCTAAAAGAAACATTACATGAAGTGATATTTCAAATGAGAGATAAATGTGAAATGAAAAGTAAACCCCAAAGTCAAGATCACTGATGAGTTAACCCCATCAAATCTGGTCAACAACAGCTGTGCATGATTAAGAGTTTTTTTATGTCATATTATAAATCACTATCTTGGTCATGAAACTCTAGGGGCCTTATTTTAATGATCTAAGGGCATGGTCTAAAGCGCACACCGCAGGTGCACTTAGGGCGTGTCCGAAATCACTTTTGCTAGTTTAACGATGGGAAAAATGGCCGGTGCGCCCGGTGCATGGTCTAAAAGGGTTGTCTCTATTCTCTTAATGAGTCATTGGTGTATTTTGGGTGTAATGTGAAATAAAGTAACCAGAGTCTCTTCTCCCATTTCCTTTAAAAGTCAGTTGGGCTCACACCATAGCGTATTTGCTATTTATATGGAAAAACTGAATGCGTCTATAGTGAGGAAACGGATCTGCTCTTGCGCGAGGTTAAAGTAAGCAAATCATCTATGGGACAAGCTGGATTCAACCTAAGCATTTTTATCTTCATGCACAATAATACACACAATAATAATCTATTACATTGTAATGCTTTTATTTTTAATATGTGGCATGTTTATGTGTGTGTGTAATAAGCAGAGTGTACGCGCATTGTGCAGGTACCACCTTCAACCACTTCATTAGAATAAGAGTGGAGATCATTAATACACCTTTTTCTTTTGCAGATTCAGTCTCCATCTTCATAGAGTCCTCCATCTTTTGTGTTATCTGTCAATTCAAGCGGCTGATAAGTATTGTTTGAATATAAACCAGTTGTTAAAAATCTCCAAAAATGCCTTTACAAACGCATTACTAGCAATACTAAGCAACTAATTTAAATCATATTAGATTAATTATTAATTTGAGGGGAATACACTGTATTGCATAAATAGGAAGATTAAATATATATTTTAAAAGGCATGAACAAAAAAAAAAAAAAACACATCATCCTGTTTCTCTCAGGGGTAATTGGCATAATTCAAGACCCCAAACCTCTGATGTGTTCAAGCTCATGACCTTATTCTGACTGTTATCATGTACTTCTCTGAAGTGTTCAGTGGAGGACGAAGCTCACAAATCAAGAACTTGAGTAAAACTATAGATACCCTAATAAAACTACTCCAGTAAAAGTATTAAGTACTCCTTTTCGATTCAAAGCACAAAAGTACAAAAGTACTAATGGATAAATGTTTATTCATTTTGTACTCCCTCCTATAGTTATAATACACAGCAATACAAGACAGCAGATACTTGTGCTACACTTTAAAAAATAAAAAATAAATAAAAATGGTCTTGTGCTACACTTTAAAAAATAAATCCTAAAAAATGGTCAATGACTGTCATCTATGGCTGTCAAACAAAAACCTTAAAATTAAAGTAAAATATTCTAATTTTAATAAAGTGCGAAAACTTTAACAGAAATTTTCATGAAACTTTTTTATTTATTTTTTACAGAAAAACAGTTATATGACAGGTATTCCCTGAATTATTACAATAAAACAACTTCACTGCAAAACATAATCTTAAAAAAAAAAAAAAAAAAAAGGTAAAATGACTTTCAATGTCAAAATGGCTGCCAAACAAAGTCTGTTAAATAAATGTAAAATAACAATTTAAATAGAGTGCAAAACACTGAAAAACAGAAAATACACAGTTGATTTACAAGTATAAATGGATGGATGATGGTCAAAATTACAGTTTCAGTGCAGCTTCAAAGAGCTTTAAACGATACCAGACGAGGAATAAGGGTCTTATCTAGAAAAACTTTCGCTCATTTTTTTAAAAAAAAGAAAATTTTTATATGTTTTAACCATAAATGCTCATCTTGAACTAGCTTTGAACTAGTTTGAACTAAATTGTCATATACAATATGCAAGTATATAACAACTAGTTCAAACTTTGACCTGTGGATGGCAGTAATACACTTAGCAGTGTCTACACTGCTGGAATTCTAATAGAGAAGAAGAAGAGAGCTAGTTCAAGATGAGCATTTATGGTTAAAATGTATATAATTTTAATTTTTCTTTAGAAAATGAGTGATGTTTCTCTAGATAAGACCTTTGAAGCTTTGAAGCTGCAGTAAAACTGTAATTTTGACCTTCAACCGTTTGGGATCCATTGAAGTCCACTATAAGGAGAATAATCCTGGAATGTTTTCATCAAAAACCTTAATTTATTTTTGACTGAAGAAAGAAAGACATGAACATCTTGGATGACATGGGGATGAGTAAATTATCAGGAAATTTCAATTTGAAAGTGAACTTTTCAAATAGTAGAGGAGGTGCAGCAGAACATTTATTAAATAAACTCCAAAACAGGCAAGAACAGAACAAAACAACAACGTATATGCAACAGAAAACTGACAACTGAACTGAATAAACACAGGGCTTAAATGCACAGTGAACTGAAGAGTTAATGATACTAATTAACAAGACACAGCTGAACTCAAACACTAATCAATCTGTAACCAAGGAGACAAACAAATGGCGGGAAACTGAGGAGAACATGTTACTAAAGAAAAACAAACTCTAGACATATACAACTAAACACAACTCAAACCGTGATAGTAATGTTCAAAGACACAAAACGTACAGTTTTGTACGTTTAGAAAGGTGCTGAAACGTACAATATTGACGTAAAATATTTATGAATCTTTCATATTGTTTAATTACTGATTATTTTACATATGTGTTAGTAATTTAAGAAAACAGAAAAAATACTTTATAAAAAAAACTACATTTTCTGTAAAAAAAAAAGTGAATTACTGTAATTTTTCATTAATGTCATAATACTTAAAATAACAGATGTTGTTAATTTACATATATTGGTTGTAATTTTACAGAGTTGAGTATAATTTAAAATAAAAAAGAACATGAATGTAAAAAAAAAATCTGTTATTTTTCCATAAAATTAAGATAAAATTAAGAATTTACGAACATGTTTCATTAACGCAACATACACTTAACATAAAACAAACTTGCATGTATATTTTACGTAACAGCCGGGATCATTAATATGTACGCCCCCAATATTTGCATATGCCAGCCCATGATCAAGGCATTTGACAAGCCAGTATTAACATCTGGAGCAGCACAGCTGGATCAACAGACTTTATGCAGGTAACCAAGCAAGAACAATAGCGAAAAATGGCAGATGGGGCAATAATAACTGACATGATCCATGATATCATGATATTTTTAGTGATATTTATAAATTGTCTTTATAAATGTTTAGTTAGCATGTTGCTAATGTACTGTTAAATGTGGTTAAAGTTACCATCGTTTCTTACTGTATTCATGGAGACAAGAGCCGTCGCTATTTTCATTTTTAAACACTTGCAGTCTGTATAATTCATAAACACAACTTCATTATTTATAAATCTCTCCAACAGTGTAGCATTAGCCTGTTAGCCACGGAGCACAGCCTCAAACTCATTCAAAATCAAATGTAAACATCCAAATAAATACTATACTCACATGATCCGATGTATGCATGCAGCATGCATGACGAACCCTTTGTAAAGATCCATTTTGAGGGTTATATTAGCTGTGTGAACTTTGTTTATGCACTGATAGAGTTGAGAGCTCGGGGGGCGGGGAGCGTGAGGAATTAAAGGGGCAGCAGCCTGAATCGGCGCATTTATAATGATGCCCCAAAATAGTCAGTTAAAAAAATTAATTAAGAAAAATCTATGGGGTATTTTGAGCTGAAACTTCACAGACACATTCAGGGGACACCTTAGACTTATATTACATCTTTTGAAAACACGTTCTTCGGCACCTTTAAAGAAAATCCCGAGCTTCCCACTCGTATTTAAGACATTGTGGTGGCGTTCAGGTGCATTCAGCTCGTAAATACGATCTTTCCGACATGACTTGAACGCACCATAAGATGCAAAGCGGGAATCGTGGTCAAAAAACAAGCAAAGGGTCGATAACAATAGCGGCAGTCCAGACAGCAAACAAGCCCAAAAGGGTAATCCAAAAGTCGAGGTCAGAAACATGCTAAGAGACATGCACGTGTAAACAAACAGGACTAATGGAAACGCTTGGGAGAGACAGTGTAAACTGGCAATACCTCGCAATATGATGCACAAACAACATGGCTTATAACTGGTGTAGACAGGAAGAGAGGAGAGAAGAACTGACAGTGTTCAGTATTCGGGAGATGGCTCCCTCTGGCGGTTGGATGAATGGATGGCAGATGCAGATGTTACAATATTAATATAGTCATATTTAACACATCTGTAATATTGTTGTGAAAAAACTTGTCTTTTGGGGTTGTTTGTGGTCTGCTGAAACTCATTTTACTTTTAATTATTCTTTTGATGTTTGACTGTTGAAGGGTTAGGTGAATAACGTCACCTTTGAACCCAGTTTTTGAAATCACATTATTGCATTCATACAGCAAACATTTGAACAGATTCATTGGCAGCTGCTGACTGTTTACGGTTTAACAGAAGTTACTCTCATAATTCAAGCAAATTGTCATGGGACACAGGAAAAAGGCTGCCTACCTTAGCCTAGTGCTAAGTCTTTCTTGGCACTTTCACATATAATTTTAAGAATAGGTAAAAATCTCATTCTTCATCTGCTGATTTATAGATCCAAACTCTCAATAGCGTCCTGTTTTATATATTTTCTCCATTCATCTGGTATCTTCTTACCATAACCCTCAAATGTTTTATTGTAGTATTTTTCCAGATCTTTCTGGAATCTGCACACAAACCACTTCCAGTAGGGCAGATCAGAGGAATCAGGAGTGATGCTCCAGTGTGCATAAACTCCTCCTGCTGTTCTGTAGTCTCTCCAGAGGACTGCATCATCTGAATCGGTGGGATAAAAAGATCGATCACTTGTTACTTCTGATGTGCAGATGCTAATAGACAAGTTTTTTGTTCCACTGTAAAACTGCCCAGTAATTCCCCACACTCTGTGGAAAGGAACACTGTGATCTCCATGATGGTTCTCCATGGTGTTGGTGCAGATGGCTCTACAGAACGGACACTGAACCCAACAGCACTGAGAGAAGTGATCAATCAGAAGCTCATCTGGTCTGAACTTGAGGTCCATCTTTGATGGAAATGTCTCAGTATTAAATCTACTGCTGATCTCAGACATTATAGCAGTAAGTTCTTTTCTTACCACATATTCTAGAAAATTGTAATCATCAACATCATCATGTTTGACTCCACTGAGGTCCTTTTCAGAGAAGAACAGCACATCTGAGATCTGCTGTGTGAAACTCTTCAACCACAAACCAACATCTCCTCTGTTCACTTGAACATGTTCAGTAGATTCATGTGCTGCTTTCATGATCTTCTGCTGCAGGAGTTCAACGTTCTCCTTCATCTTGGGTAAAACACTGACACTGAACTTATCAGTGATGCACCGACTGACTTCACCTCTGATGAATCTCTTGAAGTGATCTCTGGGATTATGAATGTAGTTCATGTATTTGTCAAAATTCTCCTCTTCTGCCAGTGTCTTCAGGATGTGTTTCTCCATATTTGTTCTGTTTCCATTCAGTGATTCACAGTTTGATCTAATTTCATTTGCCAGATCTCTGGCAGTCTTCTTGTAGACACTCTGATCAATGGGCTCTTTCAGTTTCTGACAGATGATCTCACCAAAAACAGCAGCTGAAGTTGATCCATGACAGTATTTCTGGAAAATACTCTGTTCTTCAATGGTTTTCCGTTTGTCTTTAAAAGTATTTTGTTGATCTTCTCTTTTGTTTCTTTCTTTAAATCTCTTCTCTAAATCCTCTGAAACTGATATGAAGAAAAATGTTTTTACTGATCACTGCAAAAATAAAACCCATACGGAAATATAATATGTACATATAATCATGTATTAAATGTTTATATTGGAAATTCTTACAAATGCAGTTTGGTGATAACACCACCTAACAAAATCCTAGCATCATTGTCCAATTCTCACCAAATACAGACATTAGATCAGGCAGTTTAACAAGATATTAAGTTGAGCTTAATAGTTAACAATGGTTTAATCATTTCAGGTGTTTTCTTTGTTTTCTGTCTTTGTCTTTATGTTCAGCTCATGTTTGATAATAAACTGTTGTTTTATAATAAATACATCAAACCAGCTCTAAATCTTTCTGTTATTCTAATGTTGGTTCACCTTGTTTTTCTCTGTGTTTCTCTGCTGTCTCCGAATGTTTTTGCTGATCTGTGAGAAGAAAGAGAAGATTTTAAAAAAAAACCCTATAGTGAAAATCAGGTTTTTAATGTTGTTTACACATTGTTTTTAATGTTTTAACTCCATTACTGAGTATTTTCTCCTTAAAACCGACAGTCTCAAAAACAGTTTGAAGTTGCAGGGGTGTCTTATGTCACAAACTACCTTCATGTCACCAATCACATCAACATGTGGGTGGGCTTTAGCATATCATTAACTATGCTGCGAAGCAATGGAGTCTCAACTGATCAAAAATGAGTTTTAAAGGATAAAATGATTGACTACAGGGGGACTTTAATAAAGACTTAATATTAAGTGAGATATTGCTTCACAAATTGTTTTGAGCTTCAGTCCTCTGTAACATGTACAGTATCTGTAAAAGTCTTTTGTGCGTAGACTCTTAACTCTTGTGAAACTAACTAAAGCTGTAACTGCAGTGACGGTCATTCTGTGCTGATAATTCAGAGGTTGTGTGTTCAAATCCTGCACAGAAGTTGTACACTGACTGTTTGCACTGTGGCTTGCTGCTGTAGTTATACCTTTTTGTTTGCTCCTTAACTGTTCAGCCAGATTGTTTTCTTTCAACTTTCTCAGGATTTCCAGTGTGACCTCCACAGCTCCTTCTGGTGTACAAAACGCCTCCATCAGATCCACGGTGTCAATGGCATCTGCCTTCTCCAAATCAGCAGTTGAACCAATTCCTTTTTTCTTTAAATACCATTTAAACTCCTTCAGCTTTTCACTTTTTAGATCCTTCAGTGTCTCCAGAAGCAGGTGTGGTTCTGACATCATCTTCTGTCACTGACTCACTTCTGCTGGACCAGAAGAAAAAGACTTGTGCATTTACCACACTAGTACTACAACACTGAAAACAACAGTTTCTACAAACATAATTTAGCCTAATTTAAGCTTAAATGTAGTATTTAAAATTCACAGAAAAATAGAGTTAAATCAACACTGATAATGACTATATTGTCCTAATATTAAAAGTGCCCTAGAATGCTTTTTCACAAGATGTAATATAAGTCTAAGGTGTCCCCTGAATGTGTCTGTGAAGTTTCAGCTCAAAATACCCCATAGATTTTTTTTAATTCATTTTTTTAACTGCCTATTTTGGGGCATCATTATAAATGCGGCGATTCAGCGCATGTCCCCTTTAAATGCTCGCCCGCCCCCAAGCTTGCAACTCTATAATACATTGCATAAAAAAAGTTCACACAGCTAATATAACCCTCAAAATGGATCTTTACAAAGTGTTCTTCATGCAGCATGTCTAATCGCGTAAGTATGGCATTTATTTGGATGTTTACATTTGATTCTGAATGAGTTTGAGGCTATGCTCCGTGGCTAAAGCTAACATTACACACTGTTGGAGAGATTTATAAAGAATGAAGTTGTTTATGAATTATACAGACTGCAAGTGTTTAAAAATGAAAATAACGACAGTCTTGTCTCCGTGAATACAGTAAGAAACGATGGTAACTTTAACCACATTTAACAGTACATTAGCAACATGCTAACGAAACATTTAGAAAGACAATTTACAAATATCACTAAAAATATCATGTTATCATGGATCATGTCAGTTATTATCTGCTATTTTTCACTATTGTCCTTGCTTGCTTACCTAGTCTGATGATTCAGCTGTGCACAGATCCAGACGTTAATACTGGCTTGACTAATGCCTTGAACATGAGCTGGCATATGCAAATATTGGAGGCGTACATATTAATGATCCCGACTGTTGCGTAACAGTTGGTGTTATTTTGAGATTCGCCTGTTCTTCAGAGGTCTTTTAAACAAATGAGATTTATATAAGAAGGAGGAAACAATGGAGTTTGAGACTCACTGTATGTCATTTCCATGTACTGAACTCTTGTTATTCAACTATGCCAAGGTAAATTCAATTTTCAATTCTATGGCACCTTTAAAGTAACAATGAAGCAAAGTTAAAGTTAAAGAGATAATATTTGTTTTATTAGCTACGTTTCCATCCTAAGTTGTGAATTTAACTTACATTATTGGCTGCAATCAATGAAGCCACTGAATCTCGTTTTTCCTCCATCATAAATGACTTGTGCCTCAAAGCAATTATACCAAACATTTTGATGACATACTTTAGCTCAGGCATTTCAGAACCACCAAACCAACATTTGAGATGCTGTGATGCGATTGGTTTGTTTGTGTTCAGGTCTTTTATATTGTCATTTGATCTTAACACACCTATAGTCATGTATTCTGGTTCGTCATGCACAACAAAATCCCTGAGGCCTGTTGTATGAAGCTAGCTGAACAAACTCTGAGTTTCAGAGTAGATTTAGAGTTGATAAATCTGACTATATCAATGCATGTGAATTAGAAAGACGCGTAATAATTTATATGAGGAATGTCAATAAATCTACAGTTTCAGAGCTTCACCAGTACAGATTTAACGTGGCATAGAATAACTTAGCATTGTGGCGCCTTCCCTCCAGTGACACCTGTTCTGTAACCAATTAATAACTGAGGACAACATGAGACAAAATATTAATCTGGACACAATTATATTTAAATATTATCAGCAACAAGGAATAAATATGAGATTAATTATGGGGTGAATTCATAATAGTTGGTGATTTCTGCCTCAAAGTGCTCCTGCTTTCAGTCACTCAAAACAGAATAAATGGTGTCTTATAAATGCATGTTTTAAATACTCACCTGCTTTCAGTTTCAGTTCAGTCATCAGAGCAACAGAGTTCAGAACAACAATACCGACTGCTCCGAACACAAACACAGGGAAAAGCTGTGACGCAACTTTAAACAAAAGAAATTAATTGCACTAAAATGTGTAAATGCCAAATAAACAGGATTTTAAGATTTGCAACATTAGCAAAGTATAATTAATATTTCACTTTTAGAACAACCACTGCAGAAATAAAGAGAAAAGATACTATTCTACAATATAAAATCAAACAAAACGACTACAACACAAAACATATTTATGTTTCTTTTCTTTCTTTTTTTTTTTTTTTTAAAAAGCTTGATTCTTATCGCTATTCACTGCCATTAAAAAATCTCCTTTTCTGGTCCCAAAAAAGAAAAAAAAGAAAAGAAAAAGTAAATGACGACTTAATTACCCATGTCCACTGGGTGATTTATGAAGTAGGCTTATGTTGTGTAAGATTTGGGGATCGGCATGGATTTTGCATTTAAACTGAACAACAAACTCACACTGACACGAACTCAAATGAACATACTTGTTTCTTACTTAAACAGAGTAAACAGACACTTAACCAGGAAGTGTTTTAGGTCTCTTCACCACTTTATCTGAATTGAAACTGATCACAATCCAAAGTGAAAATAATTTACAAAAATAATTAGAAATTCACAACATAAGTACAATCTCGACAAATATTTGTCCTGTTTTATAATATCAATAATTTAACCCATCTGCATAAAACACACTGTTGCAGGAAATATAAACTCACCTGGAGTCGAGCTGCAATTCAAGTTTGTGGAGATTTTCTTCCATTTCTGGTTCTGTAAGGAAAATGCTCCTCCCTTTTGCAGATGCATCATCTGCTTTTTACCTGTAGAAAATGTGCCTGGTTTCTTTTATGACAAATCTGGTCATTTTGAGCTTATTTTGGGGCTTTTTGTATTTGAGAGCAAGAATGACGAGATGTTCACAGCTCAATGAACTGAGATTCAAATGCTCATTTAGGTATTATAGTTTATAATTTAGACTTAAATATGAATATTTTTCTTACAAAACCCCTACACTTCAGAAGGCCTTTATTACCCCCCTGGACACATGTGGATTACTTTTATGATGAATAGATGCACTTTTTGGGGCTTCAAAATCGTGAGCGCCATTCACTGCCTTGATAAAGCTTGGAAGAGCGAGGATATTTTTTAATATAACTATGATTGTGTGTCTATCTGAATGAAAATATTTGATAAAATATATGAGTAAATGATGGAATAATTTTCATTTGTGGGTGAACTATCCCTTTAAGCATTTCAGGTGGTGACATTTTTATTATTATGGCTTTTTAAAAATGACCTTTCATGTAAGGAAAGGCAAGGCATTTTTATTTGTATAGCACATTTCATACACAATGGTAAAGAAGGTCCTTAGTTAACATCTAATATTTGAAACATAAGTACTATAAACGTAAATGTTTTTGTTTTTTTTTGGTTGTGGGACATGTGCAATGACGTCATCACTAGCGCGCGCGGTCAGTCTGGTCTTCTGAGGAGCAGTTCACGGTATTTCGCATATTTAAACTATTGTAAAATACACTTTACACAGTGTGTTTATGCAACAATATAAGAGGTCGTTTCTGCCTTGTTTCAATCGAGTACAGCGCTGTTTATTTGCTTGCTGATTTAAACACCTGATAAACAACGAGCACAGAAGGAAAACATTAGCACTTATAGCTTTTTGTTGTACTTTTGTGTGTTTGAATGAATGATTGTTTCGATGTTTGGACTGATAATGTTGCTGTTACTGAATATGTGTCGTGATCTGTGAGGGGAATTGATGCTGTGATGATTTTACAACGTTGTTTCTCTGATGTTTATCTTTGGCAGATCAAATTTGTTACTTTATATCCTTATAATCAGGATGCTTATTACTGAGCCGATATAATGAGCTATGTGGGACATTTAAAATCTATAAATATGAACAAAATTACAGACACTGGAAACATTTAAAATTTTGCTTTGCACATATAAAACTATAAAATGTTAATGGTTTCATTACTTTATTGCTCTGAATGTATTATTAGGAAACCTAACTATATTTAGATCATTATAGAATCATCATTATTTTCTATATTTCTAGACAGATCTCATCTTATATGTTAATATATGGGGCAGAATGAAACAAATATGATAGAAATGTAAACAATCAGACTAAACAGAAATGCATAGAATGTGTGAATTTCCTCAAATGTGAGTGCAGTGTTACTGAATGAGCATAAGTGCTCTTTGTATCGTTGCTGTTATTTTTAATATAGTAATACAATGATTTACAAAGAGGCAACTCTTTATATTTGTAAGGCTATGGTCTCTTCAGAGATAAAATCTGGAGGACATCTGCTTCACTTACATAAATGCTTAAGTTTGTAAATAAGTTTAATTGCTGTTAATTTCAGGAAATCTGCTTCGTCCTCACAGAAGTTCATGTTCTGTGAAGCTCCTCCCACAACAATCCTGCCTTCAGTGATTTCCCCAATAAATGCTGGAATATTCCCATCAGATGAGCATCAGAGCATCAGGAAGAGCTGAAATCTGCAAAGACTGAGTTTATTAAAGAGGACAGTGAGAACATGAGTGATCCAGAACCCTGCAGAATGAAACACACTGAAGATACTGAAGAACAAAGAGGTTGGTGTTTATTCTTCATTCATTCATGATGCTGAAGGTTATAAAGCTTCAAGAAGATTCATAAGTTCTGTACATCTAGTAATTTGATTGTTGTTGCACCCTTTGGTCAGCAGCAAAATATGTATTTCCTGTGCTAAGAAGCGAGTGACAGCACTAGCCCTGTTAGTAAGAAGAAGAAAGAGTAACTCTTGAAAGTGTCTGTCATGTCTCTATTACACAGCTTTTCTCTATATGACTATATGATGTCTCTATATGACCGCAAACTTGTAACGTATAGCTATGGAAATTGCAACACGGATATTACTAGCTGTTCATCCATTTTGCTTTCGGCAATTGTTTGAATGCCCCATTTCTATTGGTCGTGCGGGTAATTATCACAGCGCTGTGCGAGTGCGCGTGCACTTTGGTCGATGCAGCAACAAAAAGTGCAAAGAATTATAGAGAACAACAGGTAATACTTTACAATAAGGTCACATTTAAGTTTAGTTAATGCATTAACTAAGATAGAGTAATAGCTACATTATTTTCTTTTGTTAATGTTAGTTAAGAATTACAACTAATCATTGTTAGTTTCATCTCAGGTCCATTAAATAAGTTCTTTTGATTTTAGTAATGTTATTAAACAGTAACTAAGAAATGAACATTAACTAAGAATAATTCATGCTTTATAAGTACAGTGGTGTGAAAAAGTGCTTGCCCCCTTCCTGATTTTTTTATTTTTTTGCATGTTTGTCACACTTTAGTGTTTCAGATCATCAAACAAATTTAAATATGAATCAAAGATTACACAAGTAAACACAACATGCAGTTTTTAAATGGTTTTTATTATGAAGAGAAAACAAATTCCAAACCCACATGAGAGCCATTATCCACAAATGGCGAAAACATGGAACAGTGGTGAACCTTCCCAGGAGTGGCCGGCCGACCAAAATTACCCCAATAGCGCAGCGACGACTCATCCAAGAGGTCACAAAAGACCCCACAACAACATCCAAAGAACTGCAGGCCTCACTTGCCTCAGTCAAGGTCAGTGTTCATGACTCCACCATAAGAAAGAGACTGGGCAAAAATGGCCCGCATGGCAGAGTTCCAAGACGAAAACTGCTGCTGAGCAAAAAGAACATAAAGGCTCGTCTCAGTTTTGCCAGAAAACATCTTGATGATCCCCAAGACTTTTGGGAAAATATTCTGTGGACTGATGAGACAAATGTTGAACTTTTTGGAAGGTGTGTTTTCCATTACGTCAGGCGTAAAAGTAACACAGCATTTCAGAAAAAGAACATCATACCAACAGTGAAATATGGTGGTGGTAGTGTGATGGTCTGGGGCTGTTTTGCTGCTTCAGGACCTGGAAGACTTGCTATGATTAATGGAACCATGAATTCTGCTGTCTACCAAAAAATCCTGAAGGACAACGTCTGGCCATCTGTTTGTGACCTCAAGCTGAAGTGAAGTTGGGTTCTGCAGCAGGACAATGATCCAAAATACACCAGCAAGTCCATCTCTGAATGGCTGAAGAAAAACAAAATGAAGACTTTGGAGTGGCCTAGTCAAAGTCCTGACCTCAACCCAATTGAGATGCTGTGTCATGAACTTAAAAGGTGGTTCATGCTCGAAAACCCTCCAATGTGGCTGAATTACAACAATTCTGCAAAGATGAGTGGGCCAAAATTCCTCCACAGCACTGTAACAGACTCATGGCAAGTTATCGCAAATGCTTGATTGCAGTTGTTGCTGCTAAGGGTGGCCCAACCAGTTATTAGGTTTAGGGGGCAAGCACTTTTTCACACAGGGCCATGTGGGTTTGTATTTTGTTTTCCCTTCATAATAAAAACCTTCATTTAAAAACTGCATGTTGTGTTTACTTGTGTTATCTTTGATTCATATTTAAATTAGTTTGATGATCTGAAACTTTAAATTGGGACAAACATGCAAAAAAATAAAAAAAATCAGGAAGGGGGGGGGAGCACTTTTTCACACCACTGTATTTTTCATTGTCAGTTTGGTAATAATGAATTAACATGTTAACTAATGAAGCCGTATGTCTTTTACTGAACAATAACAAATAATCAGAACAATATCTAATCATTATGGCATGTTGTAGTCCAGATTAAAATATAAAAAAATTTAAGTTTAAAAATATATAGCCGATTAAGTCTTTAGGTATTAAGCATTTGGTGCTGTGATGAACAACATAGCGAATTCAAAAAACTGAATGGCTGTTTGAAGAATTTTAATCACTGCTCAGTAGCAGTTGCTTTGTTTATGGGGTTTCCGGGGTAACCGCTGCATTTCTGCTGTTCCATCAGTGCCCTCTACTTTCATTCAGAGCGTCTCCTTCACTCGATCCACCCTGTGCTTCATATGCACGTTGGGCTTTTTTTACATCTGAGTGCGCATGTCCCTTTTACGCAGAATACAGTGGTGTTGTGCATGTTATACGGTTAATGAGGAAAGTATTCTTAAAATGCATTATACAAATTTTAATAATTCTAAATAAATAATTATTTACAGTATTTTGAAGTGCCTGTGATAACAATATCATGCATATTCATTGTCGTGATATATCGTATTACAGAATATCGGTACACGCCAAGTCAAGCCTGTTTCTGAAAGAGAAGTAACCATGGTAACTTACTGTGTAAACCTTACCAGGGGTGCGTTTCCCAACACAAACTATGGTCGGAAGTTCCATCGTTACCACTAGATTTACTGCCGTAGTTGGCTAACGATTCTTTGGGTAAACACACCCCGGTCAGGTTTTCTTTGGTAAACCCAGAGATTCTTTTGGTCTAATAATACATATATAGTTGAATAATTTTTACTTTTCTTTCAGAGTTAATTGAAGGAAATGAGAAGAATGGAGGATTGAGTGAAGTTGATGAGAAAAAGCATGTCATAACTGGAGAAAAATCTTTTAGTTTCTCTCAAACCAAACCGAAAGATTTAAAGAAAAGAAGAGCCAAGAAATCTTTCACCTGCACTCAGTGTGGAAAGAGTTTCACATACAAACAAAGTCTTGAGCGTCACATGAAAGTTCATACTGGAGAGAAGCCGTTCACATGTGATCAGTGTTGGAAGAGTTTCAAAATTAAATATGAGCTTGATGTTCACATGAGAGTACACACTGGAGAGAAACCGTACACATGTGATCAGTGCGGGAAGAGTTTTACACAATCAGGACACCTTAAAGAACACATGAACATCCACCCTGGAGAGAAACCTTATAAGTGTTCATACTGCGACAAGAGCTTCAATCAGTCAGGAATCCTGAAAAAACACGAGAGGATTCATACTGGAGAAAAACCTTACAAGTGTTCACACTGTGACAAGAGATTCAGTCGGTCAGCAAATCTGAAAACACATGAGATGATCCACACTGAAGAGAAACCACACACATGTGATCAGTGCGGAATAAGTTTCTCACAAAAAAGACACCTTAAGGTGCATATGAAGGTTCATACTGGAGAGAAACCGTACACTTGTGATCAATGTGGAAAGAGTTTTGCACAATCAGCCAACCTTAAGGAACACATGAACATCCACACTGGAGGGAAGCCTTACACATGTGATCAATGCGGAAAAACATTTTTGTGGTCTTCAGTCCTGAAGAAGCACCTGAAATGTCATACAAAAGAAAAGCCACATTCATGTAATGTATGTGGAAAGAGTTTTTCACGTCTAGAACATTTAAAAATACATCAGAAAATTCATACTGGTGTGAGAGACTACATGTGCTTTGAGTGTGAGAAGACTTTTACTGCAGCAAACTGTTTAAAACGGCACCAGAGGATTCACACTGGAGAAAAACCTTACAAGTGTTTATACTGTAACAAGAAATTCAGTCGATCAGCAACTCTGATAACCCATAAGAGGATCCATACTGGAGAAAAACCTTACAAGTGTTCATACTGCGACAAGAGATTCAGTCACTCAGCAACTCTGAGAAATCATGAGAGGATCCACACTAGAGAGAAATCACATCACAGCACAATATGAGGGAAGTGTTTCAAACATTCAACTTCTCTACACAAGCAAACAATCACAGTAAGTAGATCATTTTCAGATCCAGCACTTTCAGGTCTGATGCCACATCCTCACCAAATGTGACACAATAATGCATCAAGCAGTAAAATATCATCTGGATAAATCTGTCTTAACCAGCGATTACAACTGACATGACAAAGAAACACTATCTAAAGTTTTCACATTGAATAAAGTTCATCTTCAAAACCAACAGATTCAACTGTGAGATTCAAATAAACTCAAAGATGGATTTCCTCCCTTAAAAAGCAAAATTTTTTGTTCTTGTGTATCATTTTGCTTCATGATATAAATTATATCATTGTGCTGTATTATAAGTATCATATATCATATCACATATTATGTTCAATTGTCATATTTTGATTACTCTTTTATAAAGAACTGTAGAAGCTTTTTTATAAACCATTCTTGTTCAGGAAGCTGAAGAGAAGAGGCTGAATACTCTCAAGAGACTAAGATTTATTCATGTATTTTTTCTCTGTTTTTAAAATAACCTTTAAAATAAGTTATTCTTCCACTTATGATGTAGTTATTATGAAAAAAGACCGATACAAGATATGTCATGTAGCTTTGAAACTGATCCTTCTTTGCTTGTCTTGTATGTTGGGATGGGTACTGGAGCAGGCATTAAATGGGATTTGGGGCTAAAATACAATTTACGTATAGTATTGATAAGGTCAGAAGTTATCGGTTCCGCTTTCAGTACTGTAGAAATACACTTACTATTTATTTTTTCTACATAAACATTATAGTTCTAATTGTTTTGCCAACTGTTTCTAAATGCGATAATATCAAGACATTTGTTTAAGATGCGTTTTTGTTTTTTACTTTATTATCTAGAAGAGAGATCACTCTTGTCCGTCTGTGCAATTCCTTCAGATTTCATGATTGCCTTCCAAGGATTATGAAAACAAGATGTTTTAAGGAAAGCAACATATGAGAGAAAATCTGTCTGTATATTGGATTTATGCATTAGTTCTTAAAGAATTGGTTCCATTTAATATTAAAATTACCTCAAGATTTACTCAGTTACTCAGCGTTAGTTACACCTTTTCCGTAATGCTGAATACTGAAGATGTAGAACGTAGCATAAGGGTTTTGAACTGCGAGAGGCGCTAGATATTTTACATCATAACTTGTTAAATATAGTTTTTTTCTTTTTTACACAAATGCATTGTTTCACTTCAGAAGGCTTTTATTAACCCCCCGGAGCCATGTGGAGTACGTTTATGATGGATGGATGTGGATGGAGACACTTTCTTCAGCTTCACACTCGTTGATCCCGAAAATAATGAAAATGAAAATTATATAATTAAATATTGCGTCTGCTGCACTCATGGTACGGCAGCAAAGTTCCTTGGTTATTACGCTGGAATGAGTTCCTAGCCATATCGGCCTAGAAAATCGCAACACTTCATTTTCCGTCGGTTTTAGTACAGAAGAGTCACGTTTTAAATAGGAAAATTTTTTTAACTCTGGTCATTTTTGAGCAAGATGCTAACGGTCTAATCGGATTCAATGGACTATGCTAAGCTATGCTAAAAGTGGTACCGCCAGACCCAGAGATCGGCTGAATGGATTCGAAAACGGTAAAACTCAACTGTTTAACTGTAGAGGAGCTGGAAAATGAGCCTATTTTCAAAGAAGTGAAGTGTTCCTTTGTTAATTTAATAAAAAAAAGAGCCAATTAGAAGTAGGAGCTTAGGTGAAAAAAAGTACATTTCTATAATATACTTAAAGTGCTCTATTTTCATGCACTAATTTTGTACTTAATATACTAAAAAAATCTTCTTTAGTACTTCTTAAGATAATCTTAAGAACATCTAAGTGTACTCAACTGTGCTATTTTGAGACAGCATGAAATATTAACTAAAATGTGCTTTTAATATACTATCTGTATTTAAAATATATATTTAGCTACCACTTGTAGTACACTATGGGTTCAAATGTACTATAAGTAGTATCTAAATACATTTTTTTAAACGAGATAGTATATTAAAAGTACATTTTAGTTCATATTTAATGCTGTCTCAAAATAGCACAGTTGAGTACACTTACATGTTCTTAAGATGATCTGTGAAGTACTAAAGAAGAATTTTGAGTATATATTAAGTACAAAATTAGTGCATGAAAATAGAGCACTTTAAGTACATTATAGAAATGTAATTTTTATTTCACCTGGGAGTATTATAAGAATAGCAATGCTGTTAAAACGATATACCCATCCCTACATGAAAGTCAGTAGGAGAGAGAGATCCATCCCCTTTTTTTTAATGTTTACTTAATTTTGCTTTGTGTTACATTAATGTAGGCTATTGTCATATTTACTTTTGCTTGGCTTTTACATTTCTCAATAAAGCTTTTGATGGTCAAATATTTACTCATTAGGCTACATGACTTTAATTGAGACGGCTGTTTGTCTACATTAAAGTAACCGATATTTTTGTTTGAATTTGGCGCTTTTGTTGATCTCGCCTCGCGGCGATGACGTCATCAACAGCGTGCGCGCGCTCGGTCAGCGTCGTCGCGTCTTCTGAGGAGAGGTGAGCAGTTCACGGTATTTCTCATATTTACAGCGCTGTAAAATACACTTTACACAGTTTGCGACAGTGTGAGAGGTCCTTTTTGATGTGAGTACAGCGCTGTTTGTGTGTTTGCCGACTTAAACAACGAGTATGTGAGGAAAACAATCATTACCTGAGCGCTTTTGAGTGACTGTTTCCATGTTTGGAGGGAAAATGTTGCTGTTACTGAATGATCTGAGAGGGGAATGATGCGATTTTATTTTATAACGTTGTTTCTCTGGTGTTTTATCTTTGGCAGATACTTCATATCGTTAAAATCAAGAACAGATACTGCTAAAAACAGCCTATATAGTGATCCATGTGGGACATTAAAATATAAATATGAACAAAATTACAGACACTCGATTATTTTGCTTCGTGGTAATCTTTCTGTCATTGTCTTTGTTTATCATTGTCAGTTTCTGCACAGATAAAACTATAAAATGCTAATCATTACATTACTTTATTACTCTGAATGTAGTTATTAGAAAACCAAACTGTATTTAGATATTGTGTGATCTGTTGTAGTTATTTACCTGTAGCTGTTAATGTTCTGAAATTTTAAGGTAAAATTTTTTTATTCTTACTGTTTGTGGTTTACATTATATTCTATATTTCTAGACAGATCTCATCTTATATGGTAATAGGGGGCAGAATGAAAGAAATATGGATAGAAATGTTAACAATCAGACAAAACAGAAATGCAGAGAATGTGTGAATTTCCACAGATGCGAGTGCAGTGTTATTGTGTCATTGCTGTTATTTTTAATATAGTAATACAATGATTTACAAAGAGGCAACACTTTATATTTGTAAGGCTATGGTCTCTTCAGAGATAAAATCTGGAGGACATCTGCTTCACTTACATAAATACTTGTAAAAAAAACAACCTGTAAATAACTGATTTATTGTTGATAATTTCAGCAAATCTGCTTCTTCCACACAGAAGTTCATGTTCAGTGAAGCTCCTCCCACAACAATCTTGCTTTCAGTGATTTCACCCATAAATGCAGGAATATTCCCATCAGACGAGGACAGTGAGAACATGAGTGATCCAGAACCCTGCAGAATGAAACACACTGAAGATACTGAAGAACAAAGAGGTTGGTGTTTATTCTTCATTCATTCATGATGCTGAAGGTTATAAAGCTTCAAAAAGATTTTGATTTATTATATTAGGATGAGTCTTTAAAGCTGTAAAATAATGTATCAGAAGCTTCAAATAATAAGGGACACTTTCTATGAACTGGACAGGGGTGGGAATCTTTTGGTGTCTCAGCAGAGGCCTGTTTCAGTGAAAACTCTGAGTATGTTAACCCTGAAATGAGGGAATCTCTGGGTTTTCTGTTTCAGAATAAGAGGTTTGTCAAACACGAGAAAGCAGGGCAAGTCAAGCTATATCTGAAAGAGAGTTACCCATGGTAACTTACTCTCTGAACCTAACCAGGGGTGCGTTTCCCAAAGCAAACTGTGGTCCGAAGTTCTGTCTTTACCAATAGATTTCAATGGGATTGACGACAGTAGTTGGCTAACCGTGCTTTCGGGAAACGCACCCCTCGACAGTAGTTGGCTAACCGTGCTTTCGGGAAACGCACCCCTCGACAGTAGTTGGCTAACGATGCTTTCGGGAAACGCACCCCTCGACAATAGTTGGCTAACCATGCTTTCGGGAAACGCACCCCTCGACAGTAGCTGGCTAACCATGCTTTCGGGAAACGCTCCCCTCGACAATAGTTGGCTAACCATGCTTTCGGGAAATGCACATATCTTGAAAAGGCCTGTACACACTGGTACGAATATTGCGTGCGATTATTGNATGCTTTCGGGAAACGCACCCCTCGACAGTAGTTGGCTAACCGTGCTTTCGGGAAACGCTCCCCTCGACAATAGTTGGCTAACCATGCTTTCGGGAAATGCACATATCTTGAAAAGGCCTGTACACACTGGTACGAATATTGCGTGCGATTATTGCCGACGTTTAACGCCTCGTGACTAAACAAAGGGCGCCAATGTGTGTGTGCACATTGACACAGAAAAATGGCAGCCCGAAATGCGTAATTTTTAAAAAAACGTCTCGGGTTCGATTTTTTTAGTTTGACACGCCGCATTCACGCCGCTTTTGTTCAGTTCAGTGGCGCTTTTGTTCACGTGCTTGGAGATGCTGAAGTTACAGTAAAACACGACTTGGTGGTGCTCAAGCGCAAAATGGTCTTGCCCAGCACACATTGATACCAAGACGATGAAGAGAAAGTAAGTAGACGAGGAAGACCCCTACAAACTATCCCTGCGTCTCAAACAGCTCCCTAGCTTATAGGTCGTATCAGTATACCGTGTAAATGAATGTGTCTGACTCCCTGATCAGTGCCCTGATTATTGAACTAGGGATCTGATTGAGATGCACGCTATGGGTGCTCTGCCACTTCTTGGCCACACAAATAGATGTGTATTATTTCTGTATTTTTTACTGTTTGCTTTTTCTTTTACATTCAAGAAATCTAGTTGAGAATGTCTATTCCATAAATGTTTATTTGCACTACCGTTCACTTGCACTACTGTTATTGTGACCTATTTGCACTACCGTTTCTGACTACTATCTCTCGTGTGCCATATATATACGGCATTTAATATCTGAATTTTTATCTTCTTTAATTTTATTAATCTCATAAATATGTTTATTTACACTACCGTTAAGCACAAGCGCCACATACTGTCAGGGAGTGAATTTGCACGTTCACTCTGCGCATCGCCAGTGAAAATCGCTTGGGAATGAACACAAAAAAACGTCTCGAAAAAAGCTGGCGATAAACGGGTGTGATATTCGTCCCGGTGTGTACAGGCCTTAAGGTTTTCTTCGGTAAACCCAAAGTTTATTTCGGTCGCCCTTTTAAAGCATAAGCAAACTTTAAATACTTCATTCGTTCACACTGCAAAAATGCTTTTCTTACTGAGTATTTTTGTCTTATTTCAAGTACAAAAATCTGAAAAATAATTTAAATCAAGATGCATTTTCTATGTAAGAAAAATGATATGATATTTAGTTGTTTCCTTTCCTCATTCATGGAAAGTTTCAGGGACAAATTTTGTGTAGCAATTGTCTACTGTCCACTGTTACATCAGGGTTCACTTTTATGTCCTTCACATTTCTGTTTTATTACAAGTTACTAAAAATGTATCATTTTTACTTTTATTTCAGAGCTGATTGAAGGACAAGAGAAGAATGAAGAATTGAGTGAAGTTGATGAGAAAAAGCATGTCATAACTGCAGAAAAACCTTTGAGTTGCTCTCAAACCAAACAGAAAGATTTAATGAAAAGAAGAGCCAAGAAATCTTTCACCTGTACTAAGTGTGGAAAGAGTTTCACAAATAAACAAAATCTTGAGCGTCACATGAGAGTTCATACTGGAGAGAAGCCGTTCACATGTGATCAGTGTGGGAAGAGTTTCACATGCAAATATGGTCTTTATGTTCACATGAGAGTTCATAGTGGAGAGAAGCCGTTCACATGTGATCAGTGTGGGAAAAGTTTTACGCAACCAGGACACCTTAAAGAACACATGAACATCCACCCTGGAGAAAAACCTTACAAGTGTTCACACTGTGACAAGAGATTCAATCAGTCAGGAATCCTGAAAAAACATGAGAGGATCCACACTGGAGAAAAACCTTACAAGTGTTCACACTGTGACAAGAGATTCAATCGGTCAGCAAATCTGAAAATACATGAGATAATCCACACTGAAGAGAAACCACATACATGTGATCAGTGCGGAATAAGTTTCTCACAAAAAGTACACCTTAAGGGGCATATGAAGGTTCATACTGGAGAGAAACCGTACACTTGTGATCAATGTGGAAAGAGTTTTGCACAATCAGCCAACCTTAAGGAACACATGAACATCCACACAGGAGGGAAGCCGTTCACATGTGATCAATGCGGAAAAACATTTTTGTGGTCTTCAGTCCTGAAGAAGCACCTGAAATGTCATACAAAAGAAAAGCCACATTCATGTAATGTATGTGGAAAGAGTTTTTCACGTCTAGAACATTTAAAAATACATCAGAAAATACATACAGGTGTGAGAGACTACATGTGCTTTGAGTGTGAGAAGACTTTTACTACAGCCAGCCATTTAAAACAGCACCAGAGGATTCACACTGGAGAAAAACCTTACAAGTGTTCACACTGTGACAAGAAATTCAGTCTGTCAGGACACCTGAAAACCCATAAGAGGATCCACACTGGAGAGGAACCTTATAATTGTTCACTTTGTGACAAGAGATTCAGTCAGTTAGCAACTCTGAGAAATCACGAGAGGATTCACACTAGGGAGAAATCGCATCACAAGCACAAGCAAACAACATAGTTGAAGCAGAAGGTTGAGTGTGTCTTCGGATGGAGGGCGGTGTTGGTGACTGGCTGAGAGCAGTGGTGTAATGTAACGAAGTAATAATACTCTGAATCTGTACTTTACTTGAGTTTTTATATTTCTGTCAACTTTTACTTTTACTCCACTACATTTCCTAAATAAAATGTATACTTTACTCCGATACATTTTCCCAAAGCATTTTCTTTACTTACTACAAAATAAAGTTGGAAGAACACAGACTGCAAACAAGTACGTGCAAACAAGTGCTCGCACAACCGCGGTTGATTTCATTTTCCGGGTTGCGTCCGTTGCTGGAGTGGCTGAGAAGTGTGCGCTGTCATTATACAGTACGAGAGCGGCCTCTAGAGGTGAAATAAAAACTAACACTGTTTAGTGTCAAAAACTATCCTAGTTTATTTTGACACGTGACTCTGCTGCACAGAGCGGGCCACTTCAAATACGGATTTAAAACGGACAACAAAACGGGATGTTATACAGTTTACACTACAGTACATGTTTTCATATCATTATAAAGTAATTAGTTTGTTGAGTAGATGCTGCATTAGTGGAGAACATCAGTATGTTTGCTGTCTAGGCTGAGAGGATGCTAACATTAGTAGTCCCTCAAGCGGTTAAAACAATGTGACAAAAACACCAACTGTTTAATGTGACGATTGTTACCATTCATTTGCATTAGTTTATATCCATTTGTTCGCTGTTATGCATCTTCGCTGGATAATGAATGCATATTTAAACTGTATCATCATCATGCAGCGACAGAAACATAACAAATCCAATTTAATTATTTTTTAAATCAGCACTGTAAAACATTTTGATTAGATAATCATCAAGTTTTCTAAAATAGAGGCAAATAATGTGTGAAAGTATACATATAATAGACTTAGGCTATGCCATTGTGTGTAAAGATGGTCATTTTTAAGCATGACTGTTATGAAATCGTAACTTAACTTAACTTAAATAAGGTTAATAAAAGTATTGTTCGTTGTTAATTTCAACATTTACATTTTAACATTTTAAAGTCTCTTACATTAGTTATAATGCACTATGAATTAACATGAACGATCAATGTATAATTAATATATTAGTATTTTTATATTTAAAAATTACAATAAACATTTAGCCATTTTACATTTACTTGTACTTTTACTTTCAATACTTAAGTATGTTTAATATCAAAAAAATACTTTTCATACTTAAGTACAAAAAAATATCACATACTTTAAAACTTTTACTCAAGTAACATTCTAAACAGTGACTTTGACTTCTACCAAAGTCATTTTCTGGTAGGATATCTATACTTTTACTCAAGTATGGTTTTCGAGTTCTTTATACACCACTGGCTGAGAGCATGAGAGAGAGTTTCTGGAGCTGCAAGTTTCATTCAGAACACTGTTGTTATTTTGTATCATTCGACTGTAAGCATTTTTTGAGAGTTCTGCTGTTTTTTTACAAGTCTTATAGAACGAGAAACTTCGGGTGCTTGCAGTTTAAATAAACTTTACATTTCACATGTTTCAACGGGGCATCTTGCTTTATTAATATTATATATATATACATTTTTTAAAAATAACCAAACTTTAACAACATGTGGGTAGATCCCTCGAGTGCAGCTGATGGTGCTTTGAAGTGACGCTAAATAGAGTGACGATATCATTGCACTTTACACTCAATTTCTCTGTCCTCGCATCTTTTCCTTGTGTCCTTCCCTTGCATCCTGAAGGGGTGGAGCTTAGACGCGAGGAAAGGAAACGAGGATGCACAAATAAGAATTGAGAAGCACCCACTAATTTCTTCCTGTGAGTCATTTAAAGGAACACTCCACTTTTATTTAATTTGGGCTCATTTTCCAACTCCCCTAGAGTTAAACAGTGGAGTTTTACCGTTTTCGAATCCATTCAGCCGATCTCTGGGTCTGGCGGTACCACTTTTAGCATAGCTTAGCATAGTTCATTGAATCTGATTAGACCGTTAGTATCTCGCTCAAAAAATACCAAAGAGTTTAGATATTTTTCCTATTTAAAACTTGACTTCTATAGTTACATTGTGTACTAAGACCGACGGAAAATGAAAAGTTGCGAATTTCTAGGCCGATATGGCTTGGAACTACACTCTCATTCCGGAGTAATAATCAAGGAACTTTGCTGCCGTACCATGGGTGCAGCAGGTGCAATGATATTATGAAGCATCTCTCACAAATGTCTCCATGGTTGCAAGGTAATAACATGATTATTCTAGCATATTTTTCTAGATGTGTTCAATAGTAATTCCTAAAATAGTAAAAGATACAAACTATAGCAAATATTAAAATCTGTCCTTTATAACGATGTGAAACCTCTGTCACTGTTGATTTTATTTCTTATATTTTCAGCCTCTTGACCAGACAGACATAGCAGGAGCTGAGCCGAAACAAACCTCCTCCCAAGAAAACAGCATGGGAAGATCTAGTGATGAGATTAGAACGTTCATTGCATCACTGATAATTCAAACCATGCTTTCACACTTTGGCTGCTACTGAACCAGAGATGGATGCACTTAGTGCTTTTCATATATCACAACTATTCAGTGTTTTCAAACACAATGTTTATTTGAGGTTTCAGACATAGACATTGAAATGAAGTGCTGTTCAAAAATATTAAAGACATTTACAGCTTTTTAAATTCAAATTTCATACACGGATGCCTTTGGAAGCTGTATAGCTATCCTTTCAATTATAATTTGTGTTGTGTTTTATTCATATCGGATACAAATATGTATGAAACAAAGTTTACTCTATTCTTTTCCCAGTTCACCGGCCACTTATGGCTCGTTTCCAGCGGTTCAGTACAGTACGGTACGCATTTTTTGCCGTTTCCATTGTCAAAATTTGTGAACGGTACCCTAATTCCGAATTGTACCGTACCACTTTTTTGGGACCCTTTCGTTGGGGTACCAACCACAATAGTACCAATGCCACTGGAAGGCACTGCAACCTTCAACCAAAAAAGCATAACGGCTAATGCTAATGCTGGTACTCAGGAAAGGAGACCAGAGGCTGTTTTTTGAATGGATGTCAATGGATGAGAGGCTACACTATGCTGATTAAACAGCTTTTGTGGGGAAATAGCTAATCGTTTAATTAATTGACAGGCTGGTTGCCAATCTTCAGCATGTTTTACATTAAACAATACTTTTGTTGGGAACTATATGTAGATTTTAGCTTGATAACAATGTATTTTTTCAAGAGAAGGCAGACTAGGGAATGTTGCGACTGCCATTACACGATAGTGCTGCACATGATTAAGTTAGCCGTTGCACTTTCTCCAATGGTAAGAGATACAGACTCTCTCATCTCCCTATAATAGTATGATCTGTGATAGTACCGGTACCAAAAGGGTGGAGATATACTCTGCAGAATGATTAGTTGACAGAGAATCGTCACTTGCACATGCTACAAGGGAAATGACAAGAGGCGTCACACAAATGTGGTTCAGGCAATGCGTGCATTGTTTATTTTCACTTCATGTAGGCTATATAACAAAACAAAATATAAAACACAACTCTTTTCGGTTTCATTTAAAAAATATGAAACCTATTAATGTTGTGGTTCAGGCAATATGTGCATATCTTCACTATATATGTAGCCTACATGTACCTATAATAAAGTGAAATAAGACAAAACAATCTTCTCTTTTTGTTAAAAGTCAGTTTTAATTATCAATAATAACCATTATAAAAGTATAAGTATAAAGTATGAAAAGCTATACAATAAGAAATAAAGACAAGCAAACAATTCAGTCAAACGTACAGTGCACGAAGTACGATGGTAAAGTTAAATAATTATATAAAAGCCAAAACGATTTGCCCGGAAACAAATGATAAATTCATTAGATCAAAAATTGTCCGTTATACACAAGATGAATATTTTTTGTGCGCCAAAAAAACTTTTCAACAATATATAGTGATTGGCTGATTACAGAACATTGCTTCATAAAGCTTCTGAGCTTTACGAATTGAATCAGTGGATCGGGGCGCCAAAGTCACGTGATTTCAGTAGTTTTGCCGTTTGATAGGAGATCCGAATCACTAATTCGACACAAAAGATTCATAAAGCTCCGAAGCTTCATGAAGCAGTGATTTGAAATCAGCCCATCACTAGATATTGTTGAAAAGTCGTTATTTAGTTTTTTTGGTGCACAAAAAGTATTCTTGATGCTTTATAATATTAAGATAGAACCACTGAATTTACATGAACTGTTTCAAATGTGTTTTTAGTACCTTTATGGATCTTGAAAGTTTCAATTGCTTTGCTCTCTATAGAGGCCTCACTGAGCCATCGGATTTAATCAAAATATCTTAATTTGTGTTCCCAAGATAAACAAAGGTCTTGCGGGTGTGGAACGGCATGAGGGTGAGCAATAAATCACAATGACATTATTTTCATTTATGGGTGAACTAACCCTTTAACTATTTATGTATTCAATATTTTGAAAAAAAAAAGGAACAACGAAATAAACGCGATACATATCTGCCTGTGTGGCTGCATACGCGTTGCCAAGAGGTTAATACGTTCTAAAATAATGTTCTAAATAAATAATGGTTGCCTCAAAAAACTCATGCTGGTCCCTAGAATATATAGAGCCCATAGAATATAGAGATATCCCCAGCCAACACAACCAAATTCGGGAATAATGATTCAGGGTTTCTCTGAAGAATAAAGTTACGTTTTTCAATTGCGGTTTTGCACCCACACAGAATACCGCTTACACTAGAGACTTCTTGAATTAGGTCTTTCAATGCATCCATGACCAAGAATCATCTCCATTTTGTTTATTCTTATTTGTAAGGGCCCATTTCATAAGGGAAACTTCATCTTAACATCTTCATCCTTACTATTTTTACTTTTGTGTTCCTGACAGGTGCTTCTTTCCATCCATCCTGTTCTTTTTTGTGCGGTTAACACATCATGCGCTGTATTTTGAAGTGGCAAGAGCTTGCTCACATTCACTTCTTACTTTCTATAATTCACAGATTTAAATTGTATTTTACTACAATATTATCAGTTAAAGCTACAGTCCATAAGTTTTGCCTCTGTTGCCATCTCCGCCACTTTTGATCTGACCAACTGAAAAAAGCATTGGCCTTAAATAAATAGCGCTACCAATGGTGATTAATTCAAACAATTGCTTAGCTCGGAAAACATAAAACCATGCAAATTTTTATTATTGTTATATTTTATCATATTGTTAATGTTAACAAGGTAAGGAGAGTTTGAACACTGGCTGTTTATATACTTGCTCAAAAATTGATTTTGGATCATTTTTAACCAAAAAAAGTTACGGACTGCAGCTTTAACGTGTTTCTGTATGTAAGAAAAAAAAAATCTTTCTCAGTCTTTCTCATTTTGTTTCTGTAACTGTCTGTAGTTCAGATTCTGATGTCCTGATATTTGTGTGCAGCCTAACTTACCCAACATGTAAACACATTCTCTAACATTACATTCACTGTGCAATTGATATATTATTTATATAATAAGTTAATAGTCATGTGCCTCAACAAGTAAAGTTATAACATAATGACATCTTTGCAAATCATTAGCTAATGATTAATTAAAGCTGCAGTCCGACGTTTTTCCTCTTTGTCGCCATCTCTTGTTTGAAACCTGCAATTGCAGTCATATGCGGAACAGTTATCTGTATGTGCGTTGTGCGTTGGCACAGCTCGTCAGCGCGGATGAATCTAATGCTTGCTGTCAGTCACCGCACCGGTGTGGATACTGAATTTTAGAATCACAGATTCTGCGTCTTGAAAGTATGACCAATATAAGAATTTTCACTGGAAAATATCATCTGAACAAGTAAGTAACATGTCTGCCACTTTTGTTCTGACCAACTGAGGAAAAAAGCATTAGGCCTACAATAAATCGCGCTGCCAATGATGATTAAATCTAACGATCGCTTAGCTCGGATCATGCCAAATCGTGCAAATGATTATTACTCTTATATTGTTCTCAAATTGTTAATGTTAACAACATCAGCATTGCGTGACTGTGTATTTAGAGTATATTAGCGTTACATGTAGATTTCAATGTCTGTAGCCACTCCACAGTCCGAAGTCTTTTGCTTTTGACTACGGGTGAATCTCCAGTTGTCACTGATGATTGTCATTTGGATCTTTCTGGATTACAATCCGCCATCAAAATGATACGTTTAATTATTTCAGCTGCTGTGAGAAAAGGCTATAAATGTGCCGCTACCGGCAGCATCCTCACGTGATAAAAACCGACTAGCCTCTCGACGGGACTCCTTTTCTGTTTATGGACGTGACGTAATGACGCACAGACGAACTGCTGCATGCTCGAATTTCCTGCGGAAATCCGCCATGTCGGTCTTATTATAAAACATTATTACAAGCTTACCGTTGTAAATCGAGCTAAGATAATGAGATAGTTTTGAACACTGGCTGGTTATGTACTTGCTCAAAAATTGATTTTGGATAATTTTTAACCAAAAAAAGTTGCGGACTGCAGCTTTAAAGCAGACAACCAGAAGTTGAAATGGCTTTGACCCATTGTGGTAATTAACACATTAATTTACACTATTTGTAGCTAAGAAATTAATACATGGTGACACATTTAATTAATATTGATTCATATAGTACTTAATCTGTTAGTTCAAGAATCGGACATCACTAGCAGAAACACCGTGATGGAGTTTGTTTTTGTTGGTAGTGTTTTGCTCCTTTTCTGCTGATTATTGAACTTCTTGTCTGTGTCACAGAATAAACAAGTGGACTAGAGGAGACCAGTGCTTCATAATTCATCTTAATTAAATGATTTCTGGGTCTGCTAATTTTCTTTGGCTCTTCTCACAGACACACCATTAATACACACTGTAATATAATTAAAGAGTGAACATTTGTGAGCAACAGCTTGCATCTTTATCAAGTTAAGCTCTTTATTGTCATTGAACATCAAGAGTTTTTGTACTTCTACAAGGTAGAATATGGAATAAATGAAATATAAAGATGGACAAATGAACCAGAATAAGATGCTATACAGTACATTGTTCTCTCTTACAAACCCCCAAATACAATCACTTTTCATTAACTCAGATTTGATATGTTTAATTTGTCAATTGTTAATGGAGTTACTTGTTTATGGTTCCATTTACCTGGAAATCAAAAATGTTATAACAGTTGATACTAGAAAACATAAAATATTACTGATTGACTCAAATCTGATATTTTTTACTCTTAAAATTTGAGTATACATTTAAAAAAAGTATATGATTGCTGTTCAGATGTTATTTGGATTAGAGTTATAAAGAACAGGGGCCATATTCACAAAACATTTTATCTTAAGAGCTCTCCTAAATGGCAGTAAAAGTTCTTAGCTAAGAGTTTTCTCTTAAAACCTATTCCCAAAGCTGCTGAGACCAACTTTAACTAAGGAATAAAGAGAAGTCTTACATTCTTATAGAGCTGGAGGCTAACTGCAGTAGAAACCCAGAGCATCAATTACATATCCACTTCTCCCTTTAATGCCATAACAATTTCCTGATCCAACATTAACCATCACAGGCTCGCCCACTTCAGCACATTTGATAGACATTGTTATTTTTTGACCATATCTTTCAACCACAAATTCAAAACCCCCAAAACTGTTACCTCCCTTATTTGGCCACAGTGTTGCACTTACAAATTTATCGGATAAGTAAAATTGAAAAACCTTTGTTTCATGTCCTGCTATCTTGCCAACTTTAGTCCTCTGGTCATCCTGGAAAATCACTTCTATTGTGTTCAGTGATGTCACTTTATTCGAATCGAGCTGTGGAACAATTATTTTTAATGTGAATAAAATAACTAAATGATAACAATGTGATAAAATACAGGAAAAGATGATAAAATAGAATGAAAACAATCTTCACGCACCTCGTAAGTTATTGTCATCTTCTGAAAGCCGTTGTATGAAGCGGACTTAAAGGAGAATTCATCACCACCTTTCCCGCCTACAATCACAGGTTCTGCTGTGGAAAGAATTAAGATAATTCAAAAACAGGCTAGATTCACACAGCATTAGAATAAAGTTTTCAGTCCTTTTTTTTTTTTTTAGATCCCCAAGCAGCATTGATAAGGCCCACATTGGGGCTGTTGGTGGCGCTATGACTGAGAAACACCCATGTGATTAATCTCTTTGAACGAACACACAGCTCAAGCTTGATTTAAATCACACAATGCCCTATCCCTGTTTCCCTGTTTTGTCACTGATTTAATTCCTTACTATGGGAACACCATTCGAGATATTAAAACTCTGTTCTGAATTTACACAGACATGTGGAGCCCAGATGGGTTTGACCAGGGCTATCTATCTAGGGCCCAGCCAGTTTTGTCCACAGCACTGAAGGACAGAGGAACAACAAGAACAGAAAAAAGGCAAAAACACAAGAACTACAGCTGACTTTCAGCCACAGCCTTAGATGAAATCAACTGAAGATAAAAGAAGACATTAAATCTCTCAAGATCTCAGCAGAGGAGGATTAAACAACTCCACTGGAATTGCTTGATAAAGTAGATGTAAATACAGCTAAGTGCAAGATGTGCAGCGCCAATTTGCCATATACATAACATAATGACTGAGAACAACAGAATGCTGTGAATTGTTTGTGCTTTAGTTGGTCGTGTTTCATCATGTTGTTTTGGGAAAAGCACACAAGACACAACAATTACGCTTTCTGGCTATAGTTCGCTTATAGTATGCTTGCATTTGCATCCTTTTATCCGGATAAGTTGTAAGTAGGCTAATGTTACATTTATGTTGTGCTTACAGTATATATGATTAATTTCTTATTGGATGTGTCATACAGAATGGATTTCAGTTTACTGGTGTTCATCAATCAGCTTCATCATATCTTTTTTCCGAAAACATTGACGCATAATTGATAATATAGCAGTGATATTTTTTCTTGTCATACTTTCATATTTTGATTCTAGCAGCTCGAATACTGTATAAGCTGCTATGTGAATGGGCCAGTTTGAGAATCACATCTGTTAATTATTTATAAAGGTGTGTAAATGACACTTACCTATTGTTGGGGGCGGCTTGGACGTGGGCTTGAACGTGGGCTGAAACCGTGTGTCTGTCAGTTGCCCTTTTTCATACAGATAGATGGAGGAGCCTGCAAGGAAGGGATTGGAGATGGCAGAAATAATGAAGCGGGTTCTCTTTTCATCTTTATTGGCCTCTGCAAACCTCCAGAATTTAAAAAAGTTCTCTCTCATCCTTTTTATGATTTTTAAATCATTGAACCACTTTGGGGAAGAGTTCACAGAAATCCCAGTGACACTGTGTTCACCGTGTTCAATGAACCCCATTGTAGAAGATCCAGTGCCACTCTCACTGCGTTCACTGACCCACTTTTTAACAGATTTCATTGAAAAAGGTTTACTCGCATTGAGCTCTTTAGACGTGTCAGATTTTACAAACTGCTTCAGGATTGAAAGATATGGGTCTTCATACTTCAGAGATGTGAAGGCCAAACACACCACTTTATCAAGATCAGGATCAAATAAGATGGTAATGAGATCAGCTGAGTCTATGATATTGATCCCCTGTAGCCTATTGGTGTAAGAACTCAAGATGTGAAGTTCAGTCTTTGCATCATTTAACTACTTGTTAAGCTTGTCAGCACTGAATGGGGAGCTCCTGTGCATATTCAGGATGTCTTCCAGAGACTTCTCCTGCTCCTCTCCTCCTCGAATAGCAGGCAAGACCCTGCCAACTGCTCCCAGGAGCATTGTTTTGTATGTGCTAAGTGAGTCCTGAAATAATTGCAGCCTCTCTTTGATGTCACTGAAAGCATTGGCCAGTGTATTTTTGAACAGGTCATTGCACGTCCTCTCTGCCTCTCCCAGCGCTTCAATTATTCGTTCAGTGTCGGAAATCAGACTTGTGGTAATCTCTCTCTGCAGCTGAGCTGCCTTACTGTTCAATAGATGAAGAGGATAAAGCCAGACTTTTATTGGAACCGCATTCTGTGGATTCTCCTTCAGCAGAGTGGGGAGCGTCTTGTAGGTCTGTATGGCTTCCATGTATGTGGTGGGGTTCTGCTCAAGTAAGAAGTCTCCATGAAATGTGCAGGAAATCTTCTCAGCCTTTTTCTTTTCATCCTCATTCATTTTTACAGATCCTTCTCCCTCAATGGAAAATGAAGGAATGCTCTTGACCATGACACTCAGATTTCCCTCAATCTCCTGCTTGTTTTCCTCATCTGAAAAAGTCCGATCAAACACCATGACAGCCTGAGCTCCATACAGCACTGCCGTGACCACATGAGTTGCAGTTTTCTGGTCGAACACCTGAGGGTAGGTGATCTGGCCCAGCTGGGACATAGTGAGCTGTTCATATCTTGTGGTTTCACTGTAAAACATTGTAACTCTGGACTGTTGGTTGGAGGATTTGGTGTCACGCAGATACTTGGCAGATCCTCCCACCTCCACAAGCCCCCCCAAGAAACTGGCCTTCAGGGAAGCACTTACATCCAGGAGGTTGGACTTACTAGAAAGAGAGTCAGAGCTACTGAACTTCAAATTTGTTAGGGGCTGTGGACGACTGTCCAAATTTTCACTCAGTGATTTCATATCCCACAGAGTAACACCTGAAATGAAAAATGGCTTTAAGCATTACTGTATGTATGAGGAAGTGATGTACTGTTGTAAATGTGCAGGCATTATAGTTTTGTTATTCAAGGACTGGTAATTGGTATATAAACATTTGGTGAAAAGAAAAAAAAGTTTTTTTTAGTTTTTTTAGCTAGATACACTACCTGGAATGAAGGAATCTTCACGGCAGTCGTAAAGCATGCCAAGAGACAGAGGTCTTCCTAAGGCTGTCACTTCAATTGGCTCTGATGTCATGGTTATAATAAAGAAAAACAGTTGATTAGCTTTAGAAATCCATTATAAAAAATAAAGCTGGAAGCTCATTGCACTACAAAATGTGTTCAGATGGAATACAGGATCAAGCTATCAACCGCCCAATAAACACACAAATTATAAAATGCAGAATGTTTTATTATTTTTGTTCAAGTAATTTAGGAACATACTGGGTAAGATTCAAATCACAGAACCTCTGAGACCTAGGCCAGCACTTTCCATGCTATGCCGCCAGGCTGATGAAAATGAAGTATAGTAACCAAAGACTTCACACAAGGCACCAATTATTGTAGTGATATTTGGTCACACGCCACTTAAGTTGAGAATGATAGAGGTAAATGCTGGTATCGACACATATTTAAAATTTCAGTACCGACTTGGTACCGAAGTTGGCACTTTTGACAACACTAATCCAATCAAAAAAGATCTGATCTGCACAAGTTTGCAATGGTGTAATTTTGTCAAAACCGACTGGTTTTCAGTGGTGGATGATAACTATGTATTATTCATAACTAAGTATAACTGAATTCAGAAGTCTGACCAAACACATCACTGTCCTTGAGACACACATGTAAGTTGCAACGACTGGATCGATCAAACACACAAGTTAATCTTCACAACCTCTGACTCATGAAGACTCTGTGATGTCTGGCTTCCCCACTGAGAACTATCACCCTTCTGCTTCACTCATACACTCCAAAGACACTTGGGAAATTGGCTGTTCTCAATACAATGTACAGCATAGAAATGGAATCCTTTCCACTAATTTATTGACAAATCTGCGTAAATGAATAAACATGCATTTCCTCAGTACATCTTGTGTATTATTACTGTTTGCATATTGTTCTTCTGTATATTGTATAGTGTTATGCATGCCTGATGATAGATCTACTAGATAATGTAGTCATCTAGATGGTGTCTCATATCAAAATACTTGTCATTTAATGATTCACACTTTGGTGACAGAAAGCGTTATATGTTTGTTATATTTATCAGAGTACAAATGGACACAAACTTCCAGCTTACTCCCTTCATGTAAATGAGGTCACTCTCAAACAAAGAAACATTCCCGCTTGAGAATTGCACCTTTCTCATTGGTCAAGCGAAAACTCAAAGTTGTGACCTCTGTGGAAAATAAAAGCCAACACAAAGTTCCCTCCTAGCTCTTGCTGATTCTACTGATTGCTGTTCACATGAGACCTCACCCGGACGGCGCAGTCGCGCTGGCAGGCCTCACTCACTTCAAGCCATGCGCAACTTCTTCGACCACAGAGTCAAATTAACAACACAAGTTCGTCATCATTTCTTCATTCAGTGCAGAAGATATTGATTACAACTTCAGCACCATCGGACTGAACCATCCAGAATTTCTCCCGAGACTGCATATCCGGACGCTCTTCAACAGCTAAAGCATTTGCAAGTACTGTACATTTAAACACCAAACAGCGATTTAGTATTAAGTTGGGAACCCCTTTGTTAACAAATGTGCTTTATAGTGAAAAAGTGATGGTTCTTCCAGCTGGTTAAATGACTCTTTTCATAGCTCCATTCCTCTGTTATGCTATGCTTTCATTCACTTCCACTTTCTCACTTCCCATGTATGCATGATTTGTGTGTATGCATGTGTTTAGTTTAGTTATGTGTTCGTGATTGAGTTAAAACTTTTGTGCACATTCCTGTGAGTTGATTCTGAGTTGATTCAGTCAATTAATTGATCCAAATATGTATAATTATTTATAACGAGTTATGATTAATTTTGAGCTATTTTGTACAAAGTTTTAGGTAAAAAAAGAAACATTTAAAATAATGCAAATTATTCCCCGACTGCTGAACAGTTTCAAAACAAAACTAGTTTTCATAGCAATTAATTTAGCCCTGTGATTTTTATTTTGATTATCAATACACATTTTTTCCCCTCAATTTTAAATACTATGCTATACAGCATTTTGTTTTTCCCCCACTTGTTTGCGCACATGAAATTCACTATCAATAACCTTAGCATATAAAATGAATATAAATGTATAAAATTACAAAATAAACATTCGCCAATCTGTAATTTTTAATGTGAATACTTAAGTAAATTAAAAATCAAGTACTTTTGTTCTTTTACTTGAATAAAATAAAAAATACTTTTACTGGAGTAATATTTTATTATCTGCACTTTTACTCAAGTATTTGATTTGTGTAGCTTGTACACTACTGCTGGTTTTGTTCATGGCTATGGAGGACCAAACCTGCAGAAATTAAAAATGAATAAATGAATAAATAATTGAATGAATAAATAAATATATAGATGAATAAATAGATAAATAGGTAAATACATTTGATAATAGGAAAATAAATAAATGAATAAACGACTTCATAAAAAAAATTCATTTTTTTATTTTTCCCCCTTAATTTATTATTTTCTGCATTTATACATTTTTTAATTTATTTTTATATTTATATATTATTTTTACATTTATTTATGTATGTATGTATTCATTTATTTATTCCCACATGTATATATTTTTACTTTTATTTATTGATTCAATTATTTTAACTTTTCCATGTGTAACATGGAAATGAGGAAGGCGGTCCTTCTGTAGCTTCGGCGCATCATTGGTTAAGAGCTCACGCACAGAATCATCAGGCCAGCTAAACGATAGAGATCGGAGTTTTCAAAGAAAATGGCACCAGCTGGAGAGTTGCAAGTTATTTTCACCTAATGTTATTCGATTTATGCCGAAATATTTAAACTATTTTCTAGAAATAAAAACACGAAGCTGAAGCTACTTATGTGATCCCCAGCATCATCGAGTCTGGAACCGTCGACTTCAGACACTAGCCAGACACTCAGTGGATGATTGGTTAGAAGATTGTTGATAGCTAGCTATAACTTTAGCAAAATGACAAATAACGTTAATGCCGTAAATGTTTTAAATTTGGAGCACGGAGAAAACTTTATACGACGATCAGATGGTCTCATATCGACATTGTTAACGTGGGTGGACGATATGAAGTAGCAGCCAGAGGAAACCATGGGACTGTCAGGAGTTGATGGAGCATGTAGGTGAAGACGACTGGAATTATTTTAAATCAGTTTTGTAAAACAAGAGATAACTTTGGGATTTGTTTTAGAAAATGTATCATTTAATACAAGTTTTATAAAATCAGTTGTAAGAGTGTTTGTTATCAGGAGGCTAGAGAACTTACTGACCTTCATGTAGAGATAATGTTTCACCATTTAATTTTCATATGCAATAAACCAAGATTGAATTAATTTGCAAACTTGACATGACTTATTCCATTTAAATCAGAGACTTCGTTCCTTTAAGTTTTTAAGGGAAATATACAGAGCTTACATTATACAGTTTTATAAGAAATTACTGACAGCTAACATCTGGCCACATTGTAAAGATTAAAACAAAACTTCACAAAAGACAACATCACATTGTAAAGGTTTATAAAAATGACTACATACACTATTTACACTGATTAGTTAAAGCAAAACCACAGCACAGACAGATGTGGGTGGACCGCACCTACAGATCAACACTTATTTATCCTCTACATCAGAAATCATGTTGCTTAGAAGGTTACACAGGACCAATTCTCTAAATCTTATCAGTTTTAGGGGTGAGGTTAATTGGAACTGTTGTAAGAAAGGATTTCAAAGTTTTTCAGTCATATGACCACTTGGCAATGCGCATAGTGTCGGTGGTGTCTTCTTCAGAGAGTCTCTCTTGGTGAATGCTGGAATGACAAGTTTCGCCTTCCTTTCATAGGGGAGATCAGTAATGGTGAAGCCTCTGTCTGCAATTACTTCGTCCCCTGGACGAAGGTATTCCAGGAACTCTGAATATGCAGTTATGAATTTATCACAACAGCAGGTTTTGAAACACCAAACCTTTAAGCAAGATCACCCTGCAATAAAAGAAGGCCCAGCTCCGTCAGAGTCATCAGGAGCTGATTCCATGTGTGTAGCTGGAAGCTGTTGGTGTATGTGTTGGTAAGGTGCTCGGCGACTGAATGAAACGCATCCAATGTCAACCGAGCTGACAAAGATGGTTGTTTCTCAGCAGAGTTGTGTACAATGGCGCAGGCTCAACGCATTGTGTTCTCATATCAGATGTAGGAGGCTTCAGATTGAGATGTGATTTTGAAGTGTAGTTGTGGTCAGAGACAGATGGATCCTCCTTTTGTGTTTCTGCATCACAGTTCAGGGGCATGTGGATGTGATCATCCTCACTGTTGTCTACTGCATCACTGACGCTCATCGATGCATCTGTGGAAATAATATATAACAAACATTTTTACAGTAGTAATAATACATCATGAGAATTAATATAAGATTGCACCCATACTTTAACAAAACTGTGAGAGAGAGATGCATTAAAAACGAGACCGTATACACAATCGCTAACTCAAATGTTAATACGTAACGTTACGTCAATATCAATATGAGAGATGTAGCTAGATTGCCTGCTATCATCTGCAATCTCTGTAACATACAGGAATAATGTAAGCCAATATAAGACTGTAATGTACCATAATACTACAGTAAATATGTACCATTGTACTATCGTAAATATGAAATATATAGGTGACAATGGTAATAGTGCAAGATTCATTGTGTTTTGTGAATATTACTGATCTCAAATTCATAGAACGGTCTTCACAAATATAACATTAGGTTAAGAAGCACATGGCTAGCTAAGTTAGCTTACCTGAATCTGACAACCTGTTCAGCACCTGGCGTGACTTCTTTACCACAACATCATAGCCGAGCCTTTTCTCGGGTATGGGTGTTCGTCAGTCAGCTTCCAGTCCATGAAATGGTACGAACACACATAAGGGCGCTTGGGTGGGCACTTCAAGTTTAGCGCCTTCAGTCAGTGCCTCAGGTGCTCCTCGTCTTAAAGTGGTGGGTGTAAATTGTAAAGTGCAGCGCAACACTCTGACCGCTTAATCTAATCTACTGTTACAGCTATAGGATTACGGCTAGCGACTAGCATTAGGTCCCTCTCAACCAGAAGTAAGATAACTAAACGAACGCAATGGCGTCACCCTTGTTGTCGCGAAAATAAGGTGATACACACGCGAGAGCTACAACCTGCACTACAAAGCCAGAGTAATCGAGCAAGCGCTTCAATCAATGATGAACCAATGGTAAGCAAGACCAACCCACCTAATTATCATACATGACAAAGAAATGTAAAAATAAATATGAAAATAAATAAAAATAAGTTGAAATAAATAAATGTTACAATAAATAAATCTGGAAATAAATACATATTGGAATAAATAAATATAAAAATAAATGAATGCATAAAATAAGTAAATATAAAATAAATGGAAAAATAAATAAAATAACAAATAAATAAAATTAGAAATAATTAAAACATAAAAGCAGAAAATAATAAATTAAGGGGGAAAAATTTATTTTATTAAAAATGAATCATATTTATTTTATCAAGTCGTTTATTCATTTATTTATTTTCCTATTATCACATTGATTTACCTATTTATCTATTTATTAATTTATATATTCATTCATTCATTCATTTATTCATTTTTAATTTCTGCAGGTTTGGTCCTCCATACATGGCTTTCTGTTAAACATTCTATTGGGGATTTGTTTATTACAAAAACATTCCAATGGAATAAATGAATGAGAACATACTTGAGTAGTTTATTTCCTTCTAAGGACATTGAATCTGTACTGTGATATTACTGATCTCTACACGTTCACATTTTGTAACACCATTCACACCTTACCTTGAGTCTTCACCACAGTTAGGGTTGCCAGCCATATATATGCACACAAGTAAATGAAGTTTGGCTGCTTCAGGTACATCGAAAGTGCCACCATCTTAGAAAAGCTAGCAGGAAGACCTGTTTGAATGGAAGTCACAGGAGAAGATGCCGCAGTGTCCTTAATAAACTGCATTTGTGTTGAAAATATGGTTTTTGGCAGCTTAGTCTCAATAAAAGCTATTTTTGGACTAA
>RJVU01065024.1:73062-105196 GCA_003731715.1 Anabarilius grahami
GCGCATCATTGGTTAAGAGCTCACGCACAGAATCATCAGGCCAGCTAAACGATAGGGATCGGAGTTTTCAAAGAAAATGGCACCAGCTGGAGAGTTGCAAGTTATTTTCACCTAATGTTATTCGATTTATGCCGAAATATTTAAACTATTTTCTAGAAATAAAAACACGAAGCTGAAGCTACTTATGTGATCCCCAGCATCATCGAGTCTGGAACCGTCGACTTCAGACACTAGCCAGACACTCAGTGGATGATTGGTTAGAAGATTGTTGATAGCTAGCTATAACTTTAGCAAAATGACAAATAACGTTAATGCCGTAAATGTTTTAAATTTGGAGCACGGAGAAAACTTTATACGACGATCAGATGGTCTCATATCGACATTGTTAACGTGGGTGGACGATATGAAGTAGCAGCCAGAGGAAACCATGGGACTGTCAGGAGTTGATGGAGCATGTAGGTGAAGACGACTGGAATTATTTTAAATCAGTTTTGTAAAACAAGAGATAACTTTGGGATTTGTTTTAGAAAATGTATCATTTAATACAAGTTTTATAAAATCAGTTGTAAGAGTGTTTGTTATCAGGAGGCTAGAGAACTTACTGACCTTCATGTAGAGATAATGTTTCACCATTTAATTTTCATATGCAATAAACCAAGATTGAATTAATTTGCAAACTTGACATGACTTATTCCATTTAAATCAGAGACTTCGTTCCTTTAAGTTTTTAAGGGAAATATACAGAGCTTACATTATACAGTTTTATAAGAAATTACTGACAGCTAACATCTGGCCACATTGTAAAGATTAAAACAAAACTTCACAAAAGACAACATCACATTGTAAAGGTTTATAAAAATGACTACATACACTATTTACACTGATTAGTTAAAGCAAAACCACAGCACAGACAGATGTGGGTGGACCGCACCTACAGATCAACACTTATTTATCCTCTACATCAGAAATCATGTTGCTTAGAAGGTTACACAGGACCAATTCTCTAAATCTTATCAGTTTTAGGGGTGAGGTTAATTGGAACTGTTGTAAGAAAGGATTTCAAAGTTTTTCAGTCATATGACCACTTGGCAATGCGCATAGTGTCGGTGGTGTCTTCTTCAGAGAGTCTCTCTTGGTGAATGCTGGAATGACAAGTTTCGCCTTCCTTTCATAGGGGAGATCAGTAATGGTGAAGCCTCTGTCTGCAATTACTTCATCGCCTGGACGAAGGTATTCCAGGAACTCTGAATATGCAGTTATGAATTTATCACAACACCAGGTTTTGAAACACCAAACCTTTAAGCAAGATCACCCTGCAATAAAAGAAGGCCCAGCTCCGTCAGAGTCATCAGGAGCTGATTCCATGTGTGTAGCTGGAAGCTGTTGGTGTATGTGTTGGTAAGGTGCTCGGCGACTGAATGAAACGCATCCAATGTCAACCGAGCTGACAAAGATGGTTGTTTCTCAGCAGAGTTGTGTACAATGGCGCAGGCTCAACGCATTGTGTTCTCATATCAGATGTAGGAGGCTTCAGATTGAGATGTGATTTTGAAGTGTAGTTGTGGTCAGAGACAGATGGATCCTCCTTTTGTGTTTCTGCATCACAGTTCAGAGGCATGTGGATGTGATCATCCTCACTGTTGTCTACTGCATCACTGACGCTCATCGATGCATCTGTGGAAATAATATATAACAAACATTTTTACAGTAGTAATAATACATCATGAGAATTAATATAAGATTGCACCCATACTTTAACAAAACTGTGAGAGAGAGATGCATTAAAAACGAGACCGTATACACAATCGCTAACTCAAATGTTAATACGTAACGTTACGTCAATATCAATATGAGAGATGTAGCTAGATTGCCTGCTATCATCTGCAATCTCTGTAACATACAGGAATAATGTAAGCCAATATAAGACTGTAATGTACCATAATACTACAGTAAATATGTACCATTGTACTATCGTAAATATGAAATATATAGGTGACAATGGTAATAGTGCAAGATTCATTGTGTTTTGTGAATATTACTGATCTCAAATTCATAGAACGGTCTTCACAAATATAACATTAGGTTAAGAAGCACATGGCTAGCTAAGTTAGCTTACCTGAATCTGACAACCTGTTCAGCACCTGGCGTGACTTCTTTACCACAACATCATAGCCGAGCCTTTTCTCGGGTATGGGTGTTCGTCAGTCAGCTTCCAGTCCATGAAATGGTACGAACACACATAAGGGCGCTTGGGTGGGCACTTCAAGTTTAGCGCCTTCAGTCAGTGCCTCAGGTGCTCCTCGTCTTAAAGTGGTGGGTGTAAATTGTAAAGTGCAGCGCAACACTCTGACCGCTTAATCTAATCTACTGTTACAGCTATAGGATTACGGCTAGCGACTAGCATTAGGTCCCTCTCAACCAGAAGTAAGATAACTAAACGAACGCAATGGCGTCACCCTTGTTGTCGCGAAAATAAGGTGATACACACGCGAGAGCTACAACCTGCACTACAAAGCCAGAGTAATCGAGCAAGCGCTTCAATCAATGATGAACCAATGGTAAGCAAGACCAACCCACCTAATTATCATACATGACAAAGAAATGTAAAAATAAATATGAAAATAAATAAAAATAAGTTGAAATAAATAAATGTTACAATAAATAAATCTGGAAATAAATACATATTGGAATAAATAAATATAAAAATAAATGAATGCATAAAATAAGTAAATATAAAATAAATGGAAAAATAAATAAAATAACAAATAAATAAAATTAGAAATAATTAAAACATAAAAGCAGAAAATAATAAATTAAGGGGGAAAAATTTATTTTATTAAAAATGAATCATATTTATTTTATCAAGTCGTTTATTCATTTATTTATTTTCCTATTATCACATTGATTTACCTATTTATCTATTTATTAATTTATATATTCATTCATTCATTCATTTATTCATTTTTAATTTCTGCAGGTTTGGTCCTCCATACATGGCTTTCTGTTAAACATTCTATTGGGGATTTGTTTATTACAAAAACATTCCAATGGAATAAATGAATGAGAACATACTTGAGTAGTTTATTTCCTTCTAAGGACATTGAATCTGTACTGTGATATTACTGATCTCTACACGTTCACATTTTGTAACACCATTCACACCTTACCTTGAGTCTTCACCACAGTTAGGGTTGCCAGCCATATATATCCACATAAGTAAATGAAGTTTGGCTGCTTCAGGTACATCGAAAGTGCCACCATCTTAGAAAAGCTAGCAGGAAGACCTGTTTGAATGGAAGTCACAGGAGAAGATGCCGCAGTGTCCTTAATAAACTGCATTTGTGTTGAAAATATGGTTTTTGGCAGCTTAGTCTCAATAAAAGCTATTTTTGGACTAATGAGAAAGTGTCAAGTTTGACCTGGCTTTATTTACTGTACCACAGGTTTCATGAAAAAAAAAAAAAAAAATTACTTTATAATACAATACAAGTAACTTTAGTCATTTCATTCTCTCAAAATAAGGATGTATATTTAATTAATTGTTTAAACAAATCCAATTTTAAGAAAACAAAAGGCATTCTTTCCTTTAGTTCATTTACAATCTAGTGATGATTTCTAAATGAAATAATAATAATATATATACATTAAAAAAAAACTGAATTCTGAAAAAAATGAAACTGATCACATCTGAATTCTGTGAATTGTCTCTTGACAGCACATTCACACTACAGTTCATATTCTTTTAAATTATATATTAGTTTTGATGAGTTACCTGGAGTCTCTGTGTGTCCTTTGGAAAGTTCAGAGCTGAAATCTTCTGGTAATGGCTTCAGCTGAAGTCTGAAGCTCACTGGATTTCTGTAGTGATATTTATACTCAGAAAAAACGGCCCTTTACCCTCATGGACCCAGACTCTGCTGGCCCCCGAGATCAGCGCCCCCACTGACACATCACAGCATTGTGAGGTTACTGTCATTCATGTTTGGCTAAGACCTTTTGTGGTCTTTGAGACTGCACTCATCTGGACTTCTTTGTGCAAAGAAGTGAAAGAAAGCAACAATAATAAAATTGTCATTCAATGTAACATATAATTTAACGTTATATTGATCATATAACATAGAACAAACAAACACTGATCATGTGTGATGGGCTCCAGAAATATCTGCACTTTTGGTAAAATATAAACTGACTATTAATGTATGTATGTATGTATGATGTACTATTAAAAATAGTTTTTGCCACTTCTTCTCAAAGTATTTAATTCAAAATATTCACAAAAATCCAACTTTTACTGCATAAATAAAATAACTATGTAAAAATGTGGGTAAAAAGTTTATTTTATTTTTTATTTTTTTTAAACGTACTAAAATTATTGTTTAGTTGGGTCTTGGTGTCACAAAGTCACCAAAAGTATGATCAGACCTCGCATATATAACCACAATACATATATAATATATTGTAATTGTGGGAGTGCCCGTGATTTCCTCCAGAGGGCACTCCACCCTGGACTATTACCACACTATCACGGACTCCATTCCCCATAATCCTTTACCCAGACTAATCAGCCATGATTTCGTACAGCTGTGTCTCATTAACCTCATTTTGCATTTCCGTGAACCGGTTCTTTTTCTTGAGTCGCCCTGCGTTCCATTCGGAAGGGCTCATCCCTATGCCCTAATCCATTCAAAGGGTTTACCCTCCGGAGTGAGAGCTTTTACGGGGTGAAGGGTGTAGAGGTAAAAAAAAAAATTTTTTTGGAACGCACTTCAGCTTCATCTTAACGAGACAATCAAGGAGGCATCTTCGTCTTTTTTACCCTGGTGTACTCTTTATATTAATACACATTCATTTACTGTAGTATTGTTATCAGCTACTGCCGGTCTTTTACTTTAAATATAATGTATATTCTGTCTATGTATTTGAAACATTTGAAAGGACTGATAAAGGGAGCTGTAAAGTATTTTTGTTGAAGTACAATGTACAACCATAATAATGTACCAAATCTAACTAAATATTACTATATAACCAAATCTAACTAAATATTACTGTAAATACTATAGTAGTATAGAAAAATACTATACATACATTTATAGGTAAAATCGAACTGCGAGCCTCCTGTACCCATTCTGTGACGTCAAACAACTTCCCTGTGCAAAGGATCATGGGGGCCCGAAGTGTCCATCAGTTGTACCCTTCAAAATCCTTCAGTTTGGAACGACCCTTCAATATGGCACCCATGATTGTTTGCACTCCGAAGTGCCCTTCTGAGGGTGATATATCCTGTTTGGAATGCACTGTCGGACGTTCGGCTGTGCGCAGGGCTTGACGTTAACTTTTTTGCTCACTAGCCACTCAGCATTTTCACTGGCCACAATTTTGTTGTTGGGAAATTACATTTTATATGACTAAAGTCATATAAAAACTCAAACTCAAATTTCATATGCCATCTTTATTTTTATTGCTCAACTGTCATGGAAAGGAACATAAAATAAGTAAAGGTAAATTTGGCTTATAACATTGTTTTGTTTTTTCAAGGTTTCTATAGATACCGCGATATATTGTTACTGTGAATTCCTTTGGTGACAATAACCGTGGTGTGAAAAATCTGATCTGAGTCAAAAGTTTTAAGCATTTTTGTTTTTTTGTTTTAAGCATTTTTACATTTATTCCAAAATAATAACTAAAGGCAGTAACAATTTAACCCTCTACGATACGCAATATATCAATGAGGAAAAAAATCGTGTTGTTTTTCCTGCTTAAAATTGGACGCTATAACAATGCCAATCAAATTTTTAATAAATTTTTGTTGTTCATTTAAACGTCTCATGTTAAAAACTAACTAAAATAGACTGTTATGTGGATGCAACACCATACCATAGAGGGTTAAACAGTATATTTTATTTGTGTATTAATTTTCAGCTGTTCTTTTTAATAGTCAACTTATTTCTCGGATCATCAATCATGCTCAGTAAACACTGTCTGTCACTGACATGAAGATGTATCTTTAATTTCACCGAGCAGATATCACTAAAACCCCCGCAGTCATCATGTTTTCAGGCCATTTCAAGTTAGATTTTTGACGTGACATAAAGCGGTGATATCTAAGTGGGTGTTCTGTTTACTTTTTAATTTAGTCTTCCAATTGACGCCATCACTTCATTCAGACTGACGTGCGGAACGCGCATGTAAACAAGAGGCGGGATTTATCACACAAACCAATCATATCCAACCATAACCGATCACATTCAATCATAGCGCGATGGAGGCCTTGCCTCCTCTCATGTGACTTCCCCCATTCATTCTCAATTACCCCCCACAAAACCCACGGCACACTTGAGGGGCTCTGTTGATTCTCTGTGAGCTGAAGGGAGGCACGAGAGACGCGGACTCCCCGCTGTAACTTCACCTGCGGGTGTCACCGTTGGACAGTGTTTCTTTAGAAAAACTAGTGACTTTTAAACTTTTTATTGTCACATTTTGTTATATTTGCGTTGTTTTATTTTTGTAATATGGATTATTTTCTCATCCTAATTGTTTGAGGAGGCACTGCCTCCCTTGCCTCCTCGGAGGAAACGCCCGGTTCAAAGACGAGACGTCTAAATTTGTTGTCCGAAGGCCAATAATTTAACATAAAAAGATAAATAGGTGTAAATATAATGTTAAATCACTTAACTCTTACTCTTCTTTTGACCCAGAAATATTTGTGTTGCAAACTATTAAATTAAGGGAGTTATTGAGCTCTAAAGTGTCAAAATGTCATTCAGTGTAACTCTCCGGATTAAAATTCTAACGACAAAAGTGTTTTTAATTGTAGAAATTCATCCTAAAAATATAAATGAACACCCCTGGCATAATTGTTCTAGTGTTTGCAGCAATATATAGAACAATGGGCAACATACTGCATCTACAATATATTTTAAAACTTGAATAATATTTGTCCCGACTTTTGTGTTTCATGAATGTCATTCAGTATAACAAAGATAAAAAAACATTTTAAAGCATATTACATGATGGTAATCATGGCAGTGTGTGACATCACAAAGAGGACCCACTGAAGACCCTCTATCTATGAGATAAGGTGAGTAAATCTCTCTGTAAATCTTTCACCCTCTAGGAACCTTTGTAACAAAAGCACATGTCCTTCAGTACAACACAGAAAAGATACTTTTAATGTTATTATTTTATAAAAAGCTATATTAAAAATGAAAATCAAGGATGATCTTTATAGGTAAAGCCCATTACTTTATATAGGTGACCAAGGCACTGCCTGTTAAATATGTTCATGTATGAAATCTGTCCTTCAGTATCATGCTTTTGTCCTTCAGCACAACAAAAGTTTCATATAATACTACACAAACATACAATTATGGATTAAAATTTGTTTATGAATTATATTAGCTAATGGCTGCTTCATATTTGGGGCACTTTGAAAAATTGAGACTGTACAGACTTTTAAACTTTGATTAAGTGTTATAACCTACTATTAATGGACTATTAATAACATTTAATGGATGCAAATCATATTCTGTACCAGTGTCATAACTATCAAATTTTGATTTTTTAGTTATCAGAGAAGAAAGAAGGATGTCAATCCTGATCATCCACCAATCCATACAAGGACACAATCTGATGCTGAAAATACCTGATGTGAAAGTACCTGTCATCATATTACTTTGCGAAAGTTATCCAATGTTTTTTTTACGTTTTTTTGTTTGTTTGTTTCTGAAATGTTTTGGAATAGCTTTGCTTGAAATGTTCAATGCTGATTTAATCCTACATGAATGAAATTGTACCTCTTATGTCAGATAAACTATGTTGCTGTGATGAGTTAGAAGGGTATTGATCCATCTGCAGTTTATTAGACAACGGAAGTACAGAGAAGTACAGAAAACAACAGTGAACAATTCCAGGAATCAGGCAGAGAGTCAGGGCAGCAAGCAAAACACAAATGAAGGACTCACATTTAATCAATAGTAATGTGAGTCCGTGAGTCTGGGTGACACGTAGTGATACGTGTCACTCAAGGTAACAAAATATTGTCATACAGTACAACACCAGTATTTTATTTAAAAATACAATCATTTAGTTTTTTTGACTCAGAGAGATGAAATTGTAAGGGTGGAACTCCTACAGGGGTTCAGGCTGTAAGGTTTGCCGAGCGACTAAAGAAACTTTATCAGCAAGATGGTAGAAAACTGTACATTTCTTGTCTATTACCACCCACTGCAACTTATACCAACGACGGAAATAAGCGCAGTTACAATAGCAAAATATGTGGGAGAGCGTTGCTATAGTGTGACAATACTGTATTGCAATAGGGAGCACATTAAAGTTACTAAATCAAAACTAGTTAGCACATCATTTGTAATAGAAAGGGTTTAATGACAATATCTGATTATGGTTACACTTAAAATAATTACAAAATAGATGTATGAGATGATAAAATCATATACCATTAATCGTATGTAAAAAGTTACCTGAGAGAGAGAAAGAGAAAGAGAGAGAGAGAGAGAGAGAGAGAAAGAAAGAGAAAGAGGGCCAGAGAGTGCCCAAGAAAAGCCAAGAATCCAAGAAAAGAAGAGCATAGAAAAGAGAGCAGAGCATAGAAAAGAGCCCAGAGCATAGAAAAAGAGCAGAGCATAGAAAAGAGCCCAGAGCATAGAAAAGACACAGAGCGATAGTTACAATGTTCTTTTATCCCTTCCTTGACCATGTGACCGAAACCCAAATGTGAGACATTCAAACTGACCAATCAGAAGATTAAAACTTCCCCCCACTGTACTAAAGGTGTGACCATTTGTAGACCCCCGATGTNTCATATATGTGGTATTCAAAATAAAATAATGTCATTTTTTTCTGGGTAGCTATATTTCTACAAGTCTAAGCATGGACATATAACCTTGTGATTAAGTGTATGTTAAAAAATAATATTTGTATGCTCATGTTCCATAGTGTTATACTGAATGACATTTTACTAGGGTATATTCATATCAATCACAATAAAAATTAATTATTGGCTTTATTCTTGAATATGTCTAATATAAGGACATAAGTGACACTCCAATGAACATAAAAAAGCCTTTTAGGGAACTGTAATTGCAGTTTATTTTTTGCTACTTTGAAAACCTTATATACCTTTAAACATACATTGCTCTCATACACTCCAGGGCAGAGGTCATAATCCTGTGCATACAGTGGAAATGTTTGCAGTGCCAACAAATGCTGTTTTCAAATATTTTAAGGGACAAATGCTGCCCTACAAAGGCAAAATACCTTATCTCGCTAGAGTGTGGAACTGAGAAAAATAACTTTAAGGATTTTTAGTCGTCAAATTATTTATAAAAAATGACTGCTGTTGCCTGTTATTAAGGATAAAGCTTGCAAGGTGGGAAGTATGGATAACTATAGACCAATTGCGCTAGCTAGTGTGTTATCCAAAGTTTTGGAAATAATTTTATTAGATCGCTTAGGGGGATATCTTGGTACCACAGACAATCGATTTGGTTTTAAGGCGCAGCATAGTACTGATTTGTGTATATATGCCCTGAAAGAAATTTATATTTACATTTACATTTATGCATTTGGCAGACGCTTTTATCCAAAGCGACTTACATTGCATTATACTATACATTTGTATCTGAGTATGTGCAATCCCTGGGATCGAACCCATGACCTTGGCATTGCTAGTGCCATGCTCTAACCACTGAGCTACAGGAAATAGTAGATATGTATAAAAGACAAAGTTCATCTATTATAATTGGCTTTATTGATGCTTCCCAAGCATTTTAAATAATCAAAAGCTGTTTGGTAAACTAAGACAAAGGGTATATTGGTATGCTAATCTGAGTATGGTAGTAAAATGGGGTAATAGTGTCTCAGCTCCTTTTGGAGTAGGTAATGGAGTGCGACATAATCATCTTATGTATGCTGACGATTTGGTTATTTTTTCTCCAAGCAGTGTTGGTTTTTTAACAGCTCTTAAATATAAGTTCTGATTATGGGATCAAATATGATGTGCAATATAATACAAAAAAAGAGTGCTGTCATGATATGTTGAACAAAAGGAGATATGGATCTTAATTTTCCAGATTTTTATCTGGCAGGGCAAGTTCTAAATGTATGCACTAAAATAAAATATTTGGGACATATCATTAATGATGAAATGGGTGATGATGCGGATATGTACTGTACAGGCAGCGCTGTATGTTATGTGTCAAAGCTAATATGTTGGTAAGAGAATTTTATATGTGTTCAGATCAGATTAAGATAAACCTTTTTAGAACATTTTGTACCTCTTTTCATACTGCTCCTTTATGGGTCAAGTTTAAAAAAGTGAACTTGTGTAAGCTTCAGACTGCCTACAATGATTGTATGAGAATTCCTTTGAAAAACCAAGGTGGAGCAGTGCAAGCAATCTGTTTTGTATGTCAAGAGTAAGAACTTTTATGGCTTCAATGAGAAATCTGATGTATGAATTTATTTGTCGGTTGGATAATTCAGAGAATGCTATTATTATGCTGTTGTCAAATCCTAGACAAAGTGTGATCCGATACCAGACATCTATGAGAAAATACTGGTATAATTGTCTTTTTTTTTTAAATTGTATGTTGTAGGTTTCTTTTCTAATAGACCTTGAGTCCAAAAATAAAGGTTAAATGAATGCATGAATGAATGTATAGGTAGGACACTAGACAACTGGAAATTAGATGTTTATGTAATGAAAATTATCTACAATATATTATCTAAAATATTGAGCTCAAACTTGACTTTTTACCACTATTTCGAAGTTACTTTTGTCTATTTACTTTTGTCTGCAAAAAGTGAGAAGTCACATCAAGGCAAGTGGCAGTAACTTCCACATTTTCAATATTTGATTGCTAATCACAATTTATAAAATCATTATAGTAACACCTGTATAGAGATCATGGCATTTATTTTGGATGATTTACAATTGCTTTGGTATATGGAGCAGTTTGGTAGCCTATTCATATTTGACTAGCCTATTTATGCTATAGGCTGCTAGCTAGTTAAATGAAGTAGATTGCGATCTAATTTGTTTGTTTAATGCATCTTTTGTGTTAAACAATTTCTTACCTTGACCTTGATGTCTGCATTTCAAAGCCATCTCAACCATCATTTTCCTTCGAGAGCAATGGGCCATCCTTAAACACTGTTAGTAAAAACAACGACTCAACTAGCTTATTTGTTTTACCTACACTTTTATTCAGGTATTGTGTGTCAGAAGTGTTTCAGTGACAGGTGTATGGCACAGGCTACACCGTAATTTAAACACAGCAAACTTTATTGGACAGTAAAACAAAGGCAGAATACCGTACTGCCAGCACAGTAACTTCTAAACAAAGGCTACACAATAGCAGAATACCTTAACTTCATTCCAAAACAAAGGCAAAGAGCAGTATCTGGTGTTACGGTGTTCTGCCTTGGTTTCTCCTGGGCTTTTGGATGTTACCGTTAAGACAACCCATTATTTTCTAGAAAAAACAACGGAACTGACTCAAGATAATTATCCACATGATAAAGGAGGACTTGAAAGTCCCAAGAATATTAATTAATAATTTTTTAATAAAAAATTAAGTTACTGCCTTTTGCCCTTTGTAGTGCAGAGTGGGCCAAATGAAGAAAAGGGCACCAGATCAATGTAATATATATAATCTAGACACATGATTTGTTTAAAAAAAAAGAAAGGAAAGGACATTTGAACGTTTTTAAACAGAAGGCTAAAACCACATAAAATAAAATTTTGAACCAAATTCAAGTTAAAACTCAACTCTTTGCATGGATTCTGCCTATATATTTGTACTAAAATATCTAAATAAAATATCCTCTGATAAGGAAACTGTGTTAAAGGTAAACTCTTTCTGTTTTAAAAAAAAAAAATGAAAAAAAAGGTGCTATGGGGAATGCCGAAGCATGAGTGTAAACGTACTCGGTTACGTACGTAACCTCGGTTCCCTGAGATATGGACTGAGTAATGCGTATGGAGAAAAAAATCCTTTTTCCTGGACACTAAAGCCTTTTTCAATAACGCAGGGAAACATTTTGAACCAATGACGGCACGGCAGAGCCTATGACGATGCAGCGTGCCAAAGCCCGCTAAAATGAGCATTCCGCCATAGGATTTCAGGTCAATCGACTGAAGCGACGACACTGAGTCATACAGCTCCATGGCACGGCAGCAAACGCAGTAATCATTCCGTATCTCAGGGAACCGAGGTTAAGTACGTAAATGAGTACGTTCCCTTTCGATACTTCACTCATACTGAGTATGGGGAACGAATACAATCCTGCCGTGCCATGGGAGGGAATGACTGAACCTATCTTGAGCACCAGAGGGGCCCAGGGGATAAGTAGGGAGGCAAAAGCCATCGTACCCACATGTTGCACATGCTAAAAAGGGAGCTGGCTCCCGTAAAGTAATAAGCACGACCGATGGGCTACGTAGTGGCTGTCAAATCACACTGAAAGGACCTGACTGCCTCACAGATGTCTTAGATGGAGACACCACTAGACCAGGCCCATGAGTGGGCTCATACTCCTATGGGGCAATCCAGGCCCATAGAGGAGTAACAAAGAGCGATAGCATCCACTATCCAGTAGGCAGTTGATGTGTAGCTTTACTCGCTGGTCTGCCCTCGCACAGAGCGCCCCAACCCAAGTTGGACGCATCTGTCGAGACCACCATCTTTCTGGATCCCACCCCTAGGGGAACACCATGGCTGAACCACTGAGGATCCTTCCAGGGGTTCAGAGCTGTTAAACAGGCCTGATTCACCCTGATATGGAAGCGGCCGTGCCACCAAGCGTGAGGTGGGACCCGAAGGTGTAGCCAGTACTGCAGAGACCGCATTCATAGGAGAACGAGCTGCAAGACTGGGGAGGTGGAAGCCATCAGCCCTAGTATCCTCTGGAAACACTTCAGAGGAAGATGAGTTCTGATCCTGACAGAAGCTATGAACTGTTGAATGGCCAGAGCGTGCTCTGGTGAGACTGTCGCCCTCATTTGGGCTGAGTTGAAAACAGCTCCTAGGAACGAAATTTGTTGGCTGGGGAGCAGTGAGCTCTTAGCAATATTGACCCTGAGTCCCAGGCACTCCAAGTGGCTGAGGAGCACGGATCTGTGGTGTGCTAGCTCGTCCTGAGACTGGGCCTATATGAGCCAGTCGTCGAGGTAATTCAAAACATGGATTACCATCTGTCTCAGAGGATCTCCTTCAACGCTAACATCTTGAACTTCTGTTTCCTGAGGGAGCAGTCCAGGAGTCTGAGGGTGAGGATGGGTCTGAGACCACCATCCTTCTTGGGGACGAGGAAATATCGGCTGTAAAAACCCGATTTGCTCTTGGAAGGAGGGACCACCTCTATGGCTCCCTTTTCCAACAGAGCCATCACTTCGGCGCGGAGGACATGTGCGTTGTCCGCCTTCACCAAAGTGGGAGCCACTCCGCTGAAGCGTGAGGGTCTTTGGGCTAACTGCAGTGAGTAACCTCGATTTATTATCCCCAACACACAGCTTGACACTCCGGGGATGACCTGCCAGGCCTCGGCCCATGTGGCAAGAGGTTGGATTAAGTCAGTTGACAGGCCGCTGAGCTGGGACCTGTGCACCATGGAGGGTGGAAGAGGAAGTTTGCTCTCTTTTTGAAAATGTATGTTTTTAATTTTGTTCGCCATGAGAACATTAGTTGGCGTAGGCGCAACAACTGTGGGCCCAGCACGCACAACAAACATTTTGTCGGAAGTTAACGGGGTGGTGGAGGAACTAAATAAGGCAGCTTTGGGGGTGGTCTGGCCGCAGCGGGACATTTCCCCATCCTCTTCCTTCCGGATGGATCAGGAAGACTTTGGAGGCGTTGGGTCCAGCGTAATCCTAGGCCAGGGCCCCTGACATCTCGGGAAGGGTGGGCGCTTAGAGGAGTGAGATCACTGACGTTGCTCCTTGGGGGGTGCTGTCTGGGTGCCAGAAGGTGCTGGATTGCTCTGCTGCTGAGTCGGCGCAGGCTTCCGGCGACTCGGGGCAGTGGCTGAGCTGGAGCGCTTAGGCAAGAAGTGTTGCATAGGCTGGGACGACGTCTGTGCGGCAGTGAAGTGTTCAGTGAAGCCCTCTACGGCGGGTCCAAAAAGACAGGATTGTCCAGGAAGGCCACCTTATCTGCTTCCTTTATCTCTGTGAGATTCAGCCAGATATGGTACTCTAAAACGACCAGGCTGGCCAGACGCCGCATTTCCACTGCCGGGCCAAAGGCGGGCGTGCTAGTGCATGCCAGTGCGTGCCAGGGCCAGGGCCAGGGCCAGTCGCATTTCCACTGTCACTTCCGGGGCTTGATCGTGCCTCCTTGGTGCTTCCTCGAGGCCAAAGGCGCGGCTTTTTCGGCCCGCAAGAAAACCTTGGTCCAAAGCGGGCCAGCTGGGGCTTGAGGCGTGGTCAAGGTGAAAGGCGGAGCTGATCGTAGTCAGGTGATGGTCTACGACAAGATGCGCATTTGGCTATTTTATATCGCGAAAATGGAGAATTGGCAGTACTGGTCTATGGAAGATACCAAAGCTCTTCTGAACATATGGGCAGAGGAGAATGTACAATGTCAGTTAGACGGTCTCTGCAGAAATGAAGACGTGATAAAAAAACATTGTTGCCGAACTCGCCAAACTAAGAATCCCGCGCACATCGGTGCAAGTTCGTGACAAGTTAAAAAAGTTCCGGGCACAGTACAAAGCAATAAAAAAACACAATGGACAAAGCGGTGCCCAGAGAAGAAATTTTCTGTGGTTCGAAGTTATGGACGGTATGCTGGGTCAACGTCCCTCCGTTAGTGTCCCGCGTGGTCTCTCCACTATGTCAACAACAGACGGTGAGTTAATGTACATGATATCTACGTAACGTTTACATTTAAAACAGTTAAAATATTGCATACGTGGCTGACATGTATTTTTATGTTTTGTGTGCTACATTTGTCATCTCGGAGCTATTTACTTGAGTCAGAAGAGCAGGGACCGTCTACTTCACCTCCACTGCTAACGTCTACACCTGGTATGCTATTGCTAAGACTTCAGATGCAAAAGCCTCTAAGTGCCGTCTGCAATTTTCTTCTAAAATGAGTGATTTTATCATGTTTAGGCTCTATATCATGCCATTAAAGTGAAATAACTGAACATAAACATACAAGCTTGATAAAAATGCTCATTTTAGAAGAAAATTGCAGATGGCACTTCACATACAGAAAGTACAAAAGAAGTATTAAATATTTTGTATGTTCCTTGTCAGTATTTAATTATGATTAAATATATGTTTATATCAGAGAGACATGACGATCCTCAAGATGTAACAGTAATAAGAGGTGGATCACATCATATTCCACAAAGGACCAGACCAGGTATGTTTGAGTTCAACCCGTTTAATCCCAAATGATAGATAGATAGATAGATAGATAGATAGATAGATAGATAGATAGATAGATAGATAGATAGATAGATAAACAGACATACAGGCAGATAGTCAGATAGATAGATAGATAGATAGATAGATAGTCAGATAGATAGATAGATAGATAGATAGATAGATAGATAGATAGATAGATAGATAGATAGACAGAGAGAGTGTAAATCCAAATCATGACTTACGGTCAGTCTGAAATAGAGTTTATGAGAATAACATATAGGGGACATAGACTCCCTGTGTTATACCGTCATTTATCTGCAGTGTGACAACAGAATAAACCATGTATTAACATAATTTCAATATGTATGTATAGATAACCCTTTCATGATGATGTGTGCAAAAAATGTATGAGCTATTCAAAAATTTACTTAGAAAACTTAACTGTCATTTCTGAGCTTTAACGTCATCTTTGTGTTAAGATGGCAGTACTAGGAAATAAATGTGTGTGGTCACATGACCAAACTACACAAAAATGTTAGACCTGCCCAGAACTCATGCAGACATCTTAAATTTGCATTATAAATGAACATGTGCTTCATAATTAGAGTTGCTTTTTAATACCACACCAAAATATGTGTGGAAAATTTGTGGTCACAATAGTGACCAGTGGGATGAAATGGGTTAATTTTCCTGCTATAGATGTAACAAACCTTACAGTTGAGGATACTGTATGTGTACTTAGAAACCATTCTCACAATTTATAACTGAATTCAGAAAACATCCTAGAGTGTGCTGCTCATTTTTGCGTCTGTTTTTACAGAAAATCGCAAACGCAAAGCTTCCAGTTTGGCATCCAGGGAGTTTTTGCAGTGTATGCGTGACATAAAGCAACAGATGGAAGAAGAGCGGGAGTTGAGAAGAGAAGAAATAGAAAAAGAAATGACGATAAGACGAGAGGACGAGAGGAGCTGGAAAATGAGGCAGAACTCATGCGGGAGGAGATGTCACAAAGACAGAAAGAAGCCGAGGCATTTGCTTCAGTCTTTGCAAATTTGACTGCAGCCCTTCTCCAAAAGAAATAGATTGACAAAACAGTCTTTCTGTTTGCCTTAATATAATTCTTTTAAATAGTACTTCTCTACAGCACCTGTTTTGTTTGGTTTGGTTGCACCTTTTATATTTGTGCACTCTGATGTAAAGTTAACATGTACATAAAGTAATAGCTGTGCTTATAATAATATATAATAACTGAGGCAAATGAAAAACATAGCTTAAAAAAGGTTTAATGCAAGTTTTGTTAATGCAAAATATACACATATTAATGTTCTTCATAAATTCATTATTAGTAATTGTTGGTTAATGCACTTCACAGTGCATTATGGTTTACAAATAAACTGTTTCTTTTTTAAACGGTCCAAAAAACTAAATTCTACTGGTATTTTTTTAAAGTATTTTATTTGTAGAAAACACAATATGGCATCTTACAATTATTGCTGCTGCATGAACAACTGTCGCAGAGCACTTCTTGCATCTGAGCGATCATCACCAACATTACAAGGTGGACAGTCGGCGTCTTCATCACGATCACCACACCACTCTGGCACAAATCTGTCCATGTATAATTCACACAAGTTGTTCAGTGTACAGCATTTTCTACCATATCAACAACAACATTTACACTGCAGTTGTTTCTTTTACTGAGACACTTCCACCTTCCTTTCAACCTCCCAAATGCATGTTCAACCACACAACGGGCTCGACTTGTCGTCATGTTGTATAGTTCTTGACCCTCTGTAAGCCTGCCAGTGTCGGGATATGGTTTTAACAACCATTTCTGCAATGGGTAAGCAGAATCTCCAAGAATGAAGTAGCCTACATCTGTTCCACATACGTTTTTTACCCCGCCAGAAAAAACATTACTGTCTGTGGCCCAAGCCCAAAGGCGTGACTTTCTGCGGACACTAGCGTCGTGTTCCCTCCCTGGCTGTCCAACATTCAGGTCCCAGAACATCCCTTTACCATCCACAAATCCGATTGGTATTGTGGAGGTTTCAATATAGGGATGTGAGAACCATCAATAGCACCCACACACTGTGGAATTCCAAATCTCTCTTCAAAGTAATCTGCCATCTCAGACAGTTTGGCCTGGTCAGGTGTTTTGATTAACTTGTTGCTAGATTATACAACGCAATGGCTACCCGTTTCTCCAGAGGAATGCACAATCGATATGACGTGTCTTGTCGCTGCAGTGCAGGCTTAAGAGTTATACAGATGTATTTGAATGTGTCTCTGGAAACTCTGAAGTCATCCAGCCACTGCTCATCTGTGAATCTTTGGGCAGTGTTCTCCCACCAGTCATAGTGCATCATCTGAAAAATAATAGAATGAAATGTAAACATTAATTCCATAATTATGTTACTCATCTATATTGAAGACTTAAGATGCAAAAGCCTCTAAGTGCCATCTGAAATTTTCTAAAATGAGCATTTTTATCAAGCTTGTATGTTTATGTTCAGTTATTTCACTTTAATGGCAATGCAAAGGACCTATTAATTGCCACTAAAGTGAAATTACTGAACCTAAACATACGAGCTTGATAAAAATGCTCATTTTAGAAGAAAATTTCAGACGGCACTTAGAGGCTTTTGCATCTTAAGTCTTCATATATACATAAAATGTTTAGAGCACTACATTGAAAGGTAAACATGGTTACACTTTCAACAAGGTTTCATTAGTTAACATTAACCAATAATGAACTGCACTTGTACAGCATTTATTAATCTTTGATAATTTGTTCATTTCAACATTTAATAATACATTATTGAAATCAAAAGGTATATTTGCTAACATTACTTTATGCACTGTGAAGTAACATGAACAAACTATAAACTGCTGTATTTTTATTAACTAATGTTAGCAGTAAAGATAGTTGGAACGCCAGTCAAAACAACTCCGTACTTTATGTTATAAGGATAGGCTCACATCGACTATAAGAACAATAATTAGCTATACTATTTAATACGACAATATTTACCGTTTCCATCCATTGTCGGCGTTTCCGCATTCGCTGTAACCGTCTTGCTCATCGCTGGATCGCTCTTTTGCGCCATGCAGCCAACATAAACTTGTGGCGTAAATGCCGCTGAACCTCCATCTTCTTATCTTGGCTTTGCTGTCTCTTCTTCCACCAAGTAAACACCAAAAAAAGCAAACAAACAGCCGCTTCGGTTCTCTCCATCTCGTTCGTTCTGTGATGATGATATCAAGCTAGTGTCCTGCCTGAATAAACTTCATTCTTCCCGCTGAAATGGGTTGGGTTGTGTGACGTTTGATCAAGGGAGGTGTGTTTAAGGGCGGGTTTTAGATCAGCGCTGTGGAGTTAGCGGACCGACAGTGGAAACGCAACTTGATTTTGGCCTCGGTGCCTAAGGTCTGTGGCCATAGGCCCAGCCCGGCACGCTGTTAGCCCTGGCTCGCACTGGCCCGACAGTGGAAAAGCGGCTATTGATTGCCCGATGGCCTGGGCTGTGGCCTTTGTAGCGCACAGCTCTCTGAAGGCGGGAGCGTCAGTTCCAGACTCGTCCAGAGAGCGGAGGAGTTTGGCCTGGAACACTTGGAGAATGGCCATGGTGTGGAGCGCTGAAGCTGCTTGGCCTGCAGACTAGTACTTTACCGGCGAGAGCAGAGGTCGTCCTGCAGGGCTTGGATGGAAGGGGCCGCTTGTTTTTCCATCCAGAAAATGGCGTGAGCTTACTCGTGTCTGAGTGCTGAGCCCCTTTGCCCCGCTGTTTGTTCCTCGCAGGCTCCTGGGTGGGGCGGGACTGCTTTCTAGCGGGCTTTGGCGCGCTGCATCGCCATAGGCTTGTGCAGCTCCTCCGCGCCGTCATTGGTTCAAAAAGTTTCCCAGTTTGAACCAATGGCCGTGCAGTTACACTGCGTTATTGAAAATATTGAAAAGGGCTTTAGTGTTGAGGAAAAAGGAGTTTTTCCCCATACACATCAGAAACACAGCATTAAGACTGGCATCAGTCCAGCTCACCAGATAACATACCTCCAGAAACTCCTCCACATATCTCTCCAACGGCCTGCCACTCTGCCGCAAACGGCAAAGTCTTTCCTCCGCCTGGAGAGATTCGGGATACACTGGAGTTAGAAAAATCCCCATAGTGAACTGTGGGTATCCAGCGGATTTGGTCTCTTCTTCTGTTACGTGAGCGTATGCAATAGAGATGAAGCACAAACGGATATCCACAAGTCAGGGGATTTAATAAAGAAACACGGAGCCGAAGCATAACACCACATACAAAATAACATTAAGAAGAGACAAGGAGTGAAGGGAGTGAGTCCATATATATATAGGGAGTGATAACGAGGAAGTCCAGGTGTAGATGATCAGTGATGATGGGGAGATGACGAGGGAAGTGAGTGCAGGTGTGGAGAACAGGAGGATCATGGGAATAGGAGTCCAGGAGACAAGGGATATGTGACAGTGGTGGAGAGATGCAGAAAACTGTTGAGAAAGCGTAGGTGAGTCAGCTTTGAATATAGGCCTTCTCTCGAGATTATTGGGTAGATCATTTCATTTCATTTCATTGTAAATGTTACAAACTTTGTTAATAAATCATTTTAAACCACTGTGTCAATTCAACTCTATACACCTATAAAACAACCTATTTTATTAACAGTATTTTATTATTTAATATTTTGTTATCCCTCTGATGCACATCTTTACAAATATAATTAGGAATGATATATCAATAGTAATTATACATGGATGTAATGTTAAAAGAAACAAATATTGTCTTAATTTGTCTAACAAGATATTGAAATTCTTTACCAACACATAGGTTATGTCTGATAAACTGCAGATATACAGGTGCTGGTCATATAATTAGAATATCATCAAAAAGTTGATTTATTTCACTAATTCCTTTCAAAAAGTGAAACTTGAATATTATATTCATTCATTAAACAAACTGATTTATTTCAAATGTTCATTTCTTTTAATTTTGATGATCATAACTGAAGTGGTACCGCCAGACCCGGAGATCAGCTGAATTGATTAGAAAATGGTAAAACTCAACAGTTACAGAAAACCCTTGGTAAAGAAGGCAAGGGATGCAGGATACAAAGCACATTCAAGTTTACTGGAAGAATAACAGGTAGCATTTTCTAAAAAAAATAAAATTTTATACATTTTAACCATAAATGCTCATCTTGAACTAGCTCTCTTCTTCTTCTCTATTTGAATTCCAGCAGTGTAGACACTGCTAAGTGTATTACTGCCTTCCTCAGGTCAAATAACTAAATTGTCATATACAATATGCTAGTGCAAGTATATAACAATTAGTTCAAACTTTGACCTGTGGAGGGCAGTAATGCACTGTCTACACTGCTGGAATTCAAATAGAGAAGAAGATGAGAGCTAGTTCAAGATGAGCATTTATGGTTAAAACTTATATAATTTGTTTTTTAGTTAATTTGTTTTTTTTTTAGAAAATGACAGATGGTTTCTCTAGATAAGACCCTTATTCCTCATCTGGGATTGTGTAAAGCTCTTTGAAGCTGCAATGAAACTAATTTTGACCTTCGACCGTCTGGAGGCCATTGAAGTCCACTATAAGGAGAAAAAATCCTGGAATGTTTTCATCAAAAACCTTAATTTCTTTTCGACTGAAGAAAGAAAGACATGAACATCTTGGATGACATGGGGGTGAGTAAATTATCAGGAAAATTTAATTTGAAAGTGAACTAATCCTTCAAGGATTTAAAATATCGGTGGAAGTTTGTTTTTCTTTTTTCTTTTTTTTAAGAAAATGATTGATTTCTTTAAAAATAGGAAACGTTACAACCCAAACCCAGTCAGACTAGGACTGAGGAAAGATTTAACCTCAGTGCCAGTGCTCAGTTTTTGGGATGTGCTGGAGGAGACTTTACAGAGTGCTCACCTCTAAATGTGATGTTATTTCCATCAAGAGGTGCATCAATTTTTGGTCAAGATCTAGTATTGACAATGCAAGAGTCAAGCACTCTGTAAAGTCTCCTCCAGCACATCCCAAAGACTTTCAATGAAATTAAAGGATTAGTTCACTTTCAAATTAAACTTTCCTGATAATTTACTCACCCCCATGTCATGTTCATGTCTTTCTTTCTTCAGTTGAAAAGAGAAACCATCACTCAGTTTAAACAATAAATGCTTATCTTGAAGTAGCTCTCTTCTTCTTTATTGCCAAGTACATTACACTGCTAAGTGTATTACTGCCCTCCCCAGGTCAAAGTTTTAACTAATTGTTATATACTTGCACTAGCATATTGTATATGACAATTTAGTTCAAACTTTGACCTGTGGAGGGCAGTAATACACTTAGCAGCGTCTACACTGTTGGAATTCAAATAGAGAAGAAGAAGAAGAGAGCTAGTTCAAGATGAGCATTTATGGTTAAAACTTATAAAGTGTAAAAAAAAAAAAACTTTTGAAAATGAGCGATGGTTTCTCTAGATAAGACCCTTATTTCTCGTCTGGGATCGCTGTAAACTGTAATTTTGACCTTCAACTGTTTGGGCTCCAGTGAAGTCCACTATAAGGAGAAAAATCCTGGAATGTTTTCCTCAAAAACCTTAATTTCTTTTCGACTGAAGAAAGAAAGACATGAACATCTTGGATAACATGGGGGGTGAGTAAATTATCGCCTTGTCTGTGAAACCGGGGGTTTTGAATGACTTTTATCATATAGATATCAGTATTATCATATTTCATCAGTAGATACAATCTTTATCAATCATAACATTAGTTTCCAGTTTCCTAAATTCAGATAGGGCAGATTATGGGATGTAGTGCTAGTTTATGATAGCTTGAACATTTTTTGCATGCTTATATTCTAATCACTGAACACACACTGAATACTTTTGGCAGATGTTGCGTTATTCGGCCTGAGGGTGGCGCTCTAATGTTGATTGGCAATTGTTGTTTTAAAATATTACAAGTTGTCAGTGTATTATTTCTTAGACAATACAGAGAACTCCCCAAAATGATCCCAGTCAAATGAGGGAAACATGTTTAATTCAAATAAATATGTTTGGAGTTTGGTTTGGAGCGAGGTTTACGCGCTGCAGTTCCATTTTTTAACGGTGCGACCCACAAGTATATAAGGGGTGCCAAGATAACATGTCATCCTCTTTTTTGTCTTCAGGGACCATTTTGTATGAAGCACTATCAGGCAATTATGAAACGCACAGACAAGTCAAAAAGGTTTACCAAGTGTGTGGATCGGTGTCCGCGTTATCCGACACCAGATGACACACACGTTTTCCTTTGAGAATTTTAACCATTCTCCTCTGTTCTCATCTGGCACTCTTCTCAAGGGAAGAGAGTTCAGCATCTGGACCCGGTGGCTCTGGTCCCACCCATGCTGAGGCAAAGCAAAGGCTCAGGTCATGGGGTTTGAAAGGGGCATGGATCTTTCGAGCGGTTCGGCGGCTCCTGAGAGAGAGCTGCTGGTAGAGGATGCATGTTCATCTGCATCCTCAGGTCCAACAGCATGTGCTCTTCCAGAAGAGCAGGATATGGCTGAGGAGGATAGAGAGGATGAGTTTCCTGCATCTTCTCAGCTACCCTGCCTGCATATACTGAATTACTGGAGGTTACGGTTTCTCTCCGACCACAATTCTCTAGTTCTAGTGTGACTTCCATTGCTTCCTGACCTGTATACTGAGGTCGAGAAGGCATGGAAAAACCCATACTCAGCTCGAATCCATGTAAATCAGCAGGCTGTAGCTGATGTCGAGGGATTGGAGGAGCGTGAGTATAGTGAAAGTGAAGTGACATGTGGCCAAGTATGGTGACCCATACTCGGAATTTGTGCTCTGCATTTAACCCATCCAAGTGCACACACACAGCAGTGAACACACACACCGTGAACACACACCCGGAGAGCAGTTGGGGGTACGGTGCCTTGCTCAAGGGTCTCACCTCAGTCGTGGTATTGAGGGTGGGGAGAGCGCTGGACATTCACTCCCCTCACCGACAATCCCTGCCGGACCTGAGACTCAAACCCATGACCTTTGGGTTACAAGTCCGACTCTCTATCCATTAGGCCACAACTGCCCCAGTTAGGCCATGACTGTATATGTCAATGCCACAGATAGACGAGACATTTGCAAACTATCTCATCTCTGGTAGGACATCGACACTTGTTATTTGTCAAATAGATAGCCTTAGGAGGCCTTTCTGAAGGCGAGCCCCAACAGTGTGGGTGCTAAATCTAGCCACTGGAACTGGCTACTAGGCAGTTGGCCCTAATGGGCCATCCTGGAGGCTAGTCCCCAGCAGTAATGGGTTTTTCTGGTAGGTGTGCATAGTTTTGCTACAGATAGTAGGCCTTAGCAGGCTTCTCTGTTGACGCAGTGTGGGTTTACACTGGCACAAAAAATCAGATCTTTTGCTCACATCTGACACGGATCAAAATTAGTTGCACACGTGTAAACACAAAAATCCACACGAGATCCGATTTTTTCGTATCCGATCTGAGCCACTTCCAAATGTGGTTTTAAATCCGATACATATCCGATCTCTGGACATGTGACCTACGTCTAAACACGCACATCCGATTCCCATTGGAATTCCAAGCCATCACACGGCAAGGGCGGCACGTTTGCTCATTAAAAGGAAGCTTTAATTGTCACGCTGAAACACGGAGACAAAAGACAGTTCCAATAGCAGGGGTTGTTTAATAAGGGTAATCCAACAATCGTGAGTCCAAAAACAGGCAAATGGTCAAAATCCAGAAAAGCCGTCCATACAAAACAAGAACAAGAAAAACAAGAGAACACACAACGAAACCGGGACCCATACATGAAAACACCATAACAAAGGCAGAGACAAACCAGGTATAAATAGACAGACACTAATGAACAAACACAAAACAGCTGGGTGCAATGACGTGGGATAATCAGTCCGGGAAGTGTGTTATGGGTAATGTAGTTCATGGGGTGAAAACAAGAGTCCAGGATGGAGTGCCCTCTAGTGGCTGATTAGGGCACTCTCACTAGTGATCATGACATTAATGTTGTATTATGAAGCAGACGCGTTTGGCTGCACTCACACTAAAAATTCGCAGCTTCAGGTGGGAACTTTATATGTCTAACGTTATCTATTTTTTCTAGATAGAAATTGCGCACACACACACATACATTCAGCAGCTGAATTTCAACCTTTGCCCGGTTAATTTAAAAGATACCGCCATGTTGTTGTTTTTCTTGTAGCCTACCTAAGCCAAAAGCTTCACTATAGCCTACTCTCTCTCTCACGTGCGCGCTCTCCTTAGCTCGCTCGAATTCATTCAAAAAATGGGGTTCTAAAACATAACTGTAGATAAAATATCAAACGCAAATAGGCTACTTTTATTTTCCGGTCTATATCCGTTCAGTCAGAATTTGCGCTGTAATACATCCATGACACTGACAGCTGTTAAAGATCCATTCTGACAAGTATGGCCATATATAAATACTTTAATAGCACGGCCATTCAAAACTGTTTGTTTTGTTATGATCTGTTCTGTTCTGTGCATCTAAAACTATCAATGACAATCATTTTGGGTTTACAGGAAGTAATGTAAACACAGATATCGAATAACAGTCGCGTTTAAAGTCAATGTAAACACGCTGGCCAACAAATCGGATATGGTCAAAATATCGGATCTGTGCATTAAGACTTGCAGTGTAAATGCAGGCACTGTGATAAGCTGCTCGATAAAATACACGATTTAATGAGAATCATCTACGTCAGTAAAACTGTCCTCTATTTTCTATCCTGCAGACCCTGAATTCATAATAAAGGCATTAGAATTGACTGACCAACAAGCAGACAGAAACTTTAAAACATCAAACTGACCAAAATAACCAATAATAACTACAGATAAATCAGAGCTCCACTTTTGTGAGTGGTTTGTCTCTTAAAATGTAAAAGATATTAAAAGTATGTACAATGAATACAACCATTAGAAGTTAACTATACAAAGTTCATTATTCTTCTGCTCATGTGATTTGTGATGGATCACACATAAAGTTCACTGCAGTTTTCCTGAGCTCCAGCTGTCGCTCCTCTGATGGAAGCATAAGTCACTTTATCATCGCGGCGAACCTGAATGAACATCACAGTTATTGTTTCAACACACAATTATTACAGCATGATTTTTTAGCTTAATTCATGAAGAACTGCATATAAGAAGAAAACACAAACTATCATGTTGAGAGAAGCTTGAGAACATCAAGGAAGTGTTTCTCACCTTCTTCTTTTTGTCTTGGTTTTTACTGTATATGACCTCAGCATAAGTCACATGATCATCTGTCTGCTCCTAAACATCAATGGAAACATGACAAACCAAGCTATTAAAGGCTGTTCCATCACTACTGCTTTACACATGGTGCTTTAAATGTTTCAGGTAAAATGTGTGTAAAACGAGCGTCATGTGACAACTTCATCTATAACTTTTGTAAAAATCTATTATACAGACATGAGGTTATGATGACAGATCCTAATGTGATATTATATAATGTTAGGAAAATTACAACAGTAACTGAAATATAAACACATAATAAAACATAAATTATTGAATATGATCATATTGTTCACTAGCAATAGGATGAATGGAAATGTTGACTGCTTAATTGGTTCCATCTTATGTATTCTCATCTGTGACTTTAGACCAGAAACAAAGTACAAATCCACTGTGGAGCAGAGCTTATATACACTAATATCTCATGAATCAACCTGCAAAACTCACCACAGAGTCATCAGTCCCTCTTCTGTTATCTGAAACATAATGTCATGGGAATATTTATGGCCAAACCGTCTCTAATGCAGATGACAATCGGTGTCTAGAAGAATGATAATGTGGTTGAATAGAAACATTAAAATCTGTCTAAGAGGAATTCTGCCTAAATTACACATTTATTTTATCTGTAAATAATTAGTCAGATGTTTTGGACTTTTTGTCTGTTGTTACATAATACGAGAAACTGTAAAAACTCACCTGCTCTTTTTTCACGAATCATCCAGAGAATAAGAGCAAGAAGGAGAACAACAAACGAAGCAGCAACAATCGCAATCACAATCACTGAGAGAGAGAGAGAGACGATAGAGAGACACATTCAGCATTACTGTGTTTAACCAAATATAAAAAACAACTACTACAAATAAAATGATAAATGGCACATTTAATAGCATAATTATTATTATTTATCATGAAGAAAATTGACACTTGTGAGCTACTTGTGATGATGACTTTATAAAAAGTTCAGTATGTTTATTACAGCTTTCCTGTAGCTCAGTGGTTAGAGCATGGCACTAGCAATGCCAAGGTCATGGGTTCGATCCCAGGGATTGTACATACTCCGATACAAATGCATAGTATAATGCAATGTAAGTCGCTTTGGATAAAAGCATCTGCCAAATGCATAAATGTAAATGTAAATGTATTACAGCTGTGATGGTCCTCTGAGATACTGCTGTCACTTCATAGTTCAGCAGCTATAAAGTGTTTATTTTCTTAAAGCTTCCACTAAAAATAGTCAAATTACAATGCACAAAACAATTCGCCAAGCAACAACACAAACACTGCAACAGTAATATTAATACTCTGACAAGGTCATTTCCGCAACAATCACAACAAACCCCCAAATGAGGCTGCAACCTGATTGGTCCCTATCGCTAAACCCCACCCCCACACCTCATCTAATCATACTGGGCAGATATACAGTCTGATATACAGTGTTGCCACGGACAATGGTGAATATTAGGAAACATCGGATGGCTGAATCCCACAATTGACCAATTAGTATCAAGTATATGAGCTAAAACACTAACAAACTACTCATATGTTCACGAAATGACCATGACATAGACATGATTGTTTAAGATTGTCTGGATGAGAATGACATTTCTTTTCACATAACAGTTTTAGTTTTCATGTTTAAGGATTTTAGATGATGCACAAGAGAATGACATTAGAAAGTGATGTATATTATAAATTAAACATGGCTTGAGTCCAAATTTATTGATCAGCTGCTCAAACAATTCACAGATGATTTATTACATTCAGATACTGATTCTAGAAAAGCTCCAGAGTGTGAAAACAGCCACTGCAATGAGGAAGATGGACTGTGGCGAGGGGGGCGTGGTTTAGCGGAGTCTGCAGCGGGGGAGAGCGTCAGGAGACGCGTGGTGAGTGAGCGGGTTGAATGCAGATCACGAACACCTGTTTCTCGTTCCAGTAATTGGCGTGGAGACAGGATAAAACGCCCTGAGAAGCAGGAGGGTAGAGAGAGAGAGTGACTGCTGCTTGAGCTGGCTGAGACACGACAGCTATTGGAGTATCTGGAGTGAAGCCCTTGGGGATTGTGTGTGCCGTGTCTGGAGTGAAGCCCTTGTGGATTATTTGTTTTGTAGTTGTGCGTTGCACAGTCTTTCTGTTGGACCTTTTCATTGCCGAAATAAAAGCTCAAACAGCAGTCAAAGTCGACCCCTGTCCTCTTCCTTCCCCATCATTACTGAACCTCGCTACACTGGTGCCGAAACCCAGGAAGGAAGACGGAAGCCGCTGCCATGCAGCCAAGCCCCGCCACTGGAACGCCATTTGCGGACATCATCGCGTCCCTCGCGGTCCTACACTAAGATCAACATCGTGCCCTGCTGGACCTACGGGAGGACCAGGAGCGCCGCTTCGAGGCGATCGTCCGGAGCCAGCAGGAGGACCGCGAGAGGTTCCGGAGCTGGATGGACCGGGAGGTTTCTGTGGACTCCATCCAGGCGGCTGCTGTACCGTTTCAGCTGCCCCCCAACAAAATGGGCCCGCAGGATGACCCGGAGGCCTTCCTGGACCTCTTTGAAAAGTCGGCAGAGGTCTCAGGTTGGCCCCGGGATCAGTGGCCCGTGCGGCTCGTCCCGCTGCTCTCGGGCGAGTCGCAGGTGGCAGCGCAGCAGCTGCCTATCCAGAAACCTCCTGGTCTTTGAAGACCTCAAGAGGGCCATCCTCCAGCGGGTCGGCCGCTCCCCAGAGCAACATCGCCAGCGGTTTCGCTCTCTGGAACTGGGTGAGTCTGGCCGGCCCTTCGTGATGGCCCAAACCGCTCCGGGACGCATGCCGCAAATGGCTGTTGGCCGACGGAGGCGACGTGGAGCAAATCATCGATCGCGTGGTGCTGGAGCAATTCACCACTCGGCTACCAAAGAAGACCGCCGAGTGGGTCCAGTGCCACCGGCCCACGTCGCTGGATTCGGCCATCCAACTGGCGGAGGACCACATGGTGGCGTGCCCAGGGGTCGGCGAACCCCTGCCATCTGTCTCTCTCTCTCCCTCTCTCCCTCCTCTCTCTCTCTCCAAACCTGTCCCTTTACCCAAGTCCTGTCTGCCCCGCCCACCTCGTGTTCCGCCCCGGGGGCGGGGTGGAACTGAAGCTGGGCAGTTCTTCGGTCCCAGGGGCCCGCACAGGGGGGCGGGACTCTCCACAGCCGGGACGGACACCGCGCCTGCTTCTCCCCGGTCTCCACGCCAGTCATTCGGCCCGCTCTCTGCCACTAGAGTGGCGGGCAGGTCTGGGCCGGCCTGTTGGCGTTGCGGGGACCCGGACCATTTCGTGGACCGCTGTCCCGTGATGGAGGTGGGGGCAATGATCCGGGTCCCGGACGACCCGCAGGCCGCCCCTGGTCAAGCTGGCCGGTACCAAATACCAGTGAGTATCGAGGGGGGTACCTATCAGGCTCTGGTGGACTCAGGGTGTAACCAAACCTCTGTACATCAAAGCCTGATTTCGTCCGGGGCATTGGATACAGGCCGCGTGGTTAGGGTACGGTGTGTGCACGGGGACGTGGTGAGTTATCCGTTAGTGCCAGTCGGTATACTATTCAGGGGGCAAAAGCATAGTGTGGAGGTGGCACTTAACCCGCACCTCCGGCATCCGATAATTTTGGGGACGGATTGGCCGGCGTTTAATAAATTATTCGGACAGATGTGCTCGGGTGCCTCTTGGAATAAATGTTCGCGGGGTAAGGAAGTGCGAGTGCGGGGACCAGTGGTGACTGCCTCGGGGGAACAGAACGGAATCGGGAGGCTGATTCTCTCTGACCGCAATGATTTTCCCCTGGAGCAGTCCCACGATGAGACGCTGAAAAATGCATTTGAAAGGGTCAGTACCATCGACGGTCAGCCTATCCAGCCCGGACGACCACTGACTTATCCCTATTTTGCGATTATAAAAGATAGGTTGTATCGAGTGACCCAAGACGCTCAATCAAAAGAAGATACAACCCAGTTGTTAGTACCAAAGAGCCGCAGGGAAATGCTTTTCCATGCGGCTCACTCTAATCCAATGGCTGGACACTTGGGACAAACAGCGACACTAAATCGCCTCATGGCCCAGTTCTTTTGGCCGGGCATTCACGAGAACGTGCGCAGGTGGTGCGCGTCTTGTTGTGAAGGTCAGTTGGTGAATCCACCGGCCACCCCAAAAGCGCCTTTGCGCCCTCTACCATTAGTGCAGGTCCCCTTCGAACGAATTGGCATGGACCTCATCGGGCCATTAGAGCGATCAGCAAGAGGGCATCGATTTGCGTTAGTCATTGTGGATTATGCAACTCGATATCCAGAAGCAGTGGCTCTCCGCAACATTTCCTCTAAGAGTGTTGCGGACGCGCTCTTCAGTTTAATCTCCCGAGTGGGGATTCCGAAGGAAATCCTCACTGATCAGGGCACGGCGTTTATGTCACGCACATTACGCGAACTTTACGAGTTGTTGGGCATTAAATCGGTTCGGACCAGCGTCTTTCACCCACAAACGGACGGGCTCGTCGAACGTTTTAATCGCACTCTTAAATCCATGATTCGTAAATTCGTGCTAGAGGACGCCAAAAATTGGGATAGATGGTTGGAACCCCTGTTGTTCGCTGTGCGAGAGGTCCCGCAAGACTCCACGGGGTTTTCCCCCTTCGAGCTTCTCTTTGGGCGCCACCCCCGCGGGGTGTTGGATGTCCTGAGAGAGTCTTGGGAGGACGGACCATCTCAATCAAAAAAAGAAATTTAGTATGTACTGGACTTGAGAACAAAACTCCACACCTTGGGGCGGCTATCTATGGAGAATTTGTTGCAAGCCCAGGACAGACAGAGCCGGCTATATGACAGGGGAACTAGTCTGCGTAAATTCTGGGAGATAAAGTGCTCGTATTACTTCCCACGTCAAGCTCAAAATTACTGGCAAAGTGGCAAGGGCCGTTTGAGGTCACACGGCCAGTTGGGGATCTCGATAATGAAGTGATACGATCAGATAGGAGAGGGGCACGTCAGATTTATCACCTCAAACTCCTTAAAAAATGGTGTGAGGTGGAGTCAGTGATGCTGGCGACGGTGATTAGCGGAGAGGATGATCTCGGGCCAGAAGCGAATGTAAATAAAAAATCCCTCGCTCTGGTCCCCGGGGGAGATCACCTGTTTCTCGTTCCAGTAATTGGCGTGGAGACAGGATAAAACGCCCGGAGAAGCAGGAGCGTAGAGAGAGAGAGTGACTGCTGCTTGAGCTGGCTGAGACACGACAGCTATTGGAGTGAAGCCCTTGTGGATTGTGTATGCTGTATCTGGAGTGAAGCCCTTGGGGATTGTGTGTGCCGTGTCTGGAGTGAAGCCCTTGTGGATTATTTGTTTTGTTGTTGTGCGTTGCACAGTCTTTCTGTTGGACCTTTTCATTGCCGAAATAAAAGCTCAAACAGCAGTCAAAGTCGACCCCTGTCCTCTTCCTTCCCCATCATTACTGAACCTCGCTACATGGACATACACACCTGGTTTCAGAGGGTTTTGAGTTACTTCTGGAATCAGTGCTGGTGCTGTAGTTGATGCTACAACAATTAAAAACAAAATGGAAATGCAAAAATTATATTTTAATGCATGAATACAACAAAGACTATTTTTTATAAAAAACTGCTGTAGTCCTGAGCAGCTCCATATCAATGCAATCCTCAGTTATTGTGCTGAAAGCTGTTCACACTAAGGCTACGTTCAGACTGTCAGTCCAAATCCAATTATTTGTGCATCCAATTGGAATCTGGTCTCAAATTTATTGATGTCCACACTGTGTATCACAACTGTTCAGATCCGAATTGCTCTTTAATTTTCCAGAATATCTGCATTGGTTTCTAAGGCAATGATGTTGCGTTGGTAGGTATACGCCAAAAAATACAACAACAACTGCAACATGGAGCGGTTTGCAATACAGATGTTGTCTAATTTACAACATGATATTATGTAGCCGCCACGCTGAACTATTGCGTTTTACGAGGCAGTGGCAGAAAAGGGCCGGTGTGGCTTTATTCTGTACTGTCTAGACTAAAAACACATCTGTTTAATTATGTATTGTGAAAAACGCTATATAAATGAAGATGACTTGACTGTCGTCTTCGCCGGTTTCAAAACATGTTTCTGTTATATTGTCATTTTCTGCTCGTCTGGTTCTTGCAGCAACACAACCTTGTTTCTGTAACGACTTTCAGCATGTTTCCCGTAACAATGTCTGGCATTTACATTTTACGTGGCATGAGAAAGTCACATAAACCACGCGAAATCCAATCAGAGCAGTCAGACTGAAATTTCCAGAAAGTGACCGGATTTCAATCGGATGTGCACAAAAATCTAATTTGGACTGACAGTCTGAAGGTAGCCTAACATGGGATGACTTGTGTGTTTAATAAATGCTCATTAT
>RJVU01065024.1:105293-122847 GCA_003731715.1 Anabarilius grahami
AAGAGAATGATGATGTGTGAAAGTGATCATGTGATCATGAACCTGCTGCTGTTTTTTGGCTTGATTTCTTCTCAGAGTTTGATCTGCTGACTGGAATCAGTGTTGTTGAATCGACTGCAGAAGATGAATGTTCAGATGCTTTATCTGCAGGACCTTAACATCATATTTTCATACTTGATCATGACATGCAGTTTATGTTTCATCACAGTTTACAGTGGCAGTAGTTGAGAAGAGAGGTGTCACTAATATAATGTATGCCTTTATATGAGAGTTAAACACAGTGAGCTAAACCTTCAGTTTGTCCTGAATGGCATTATTAAAGGATTAGTTCACTTTCAAATAAAATTTTCCTGATAATTTACTCACCCCCATGTCATCCAAGATGTTCATGTCAAAATTACAGTTTCAGTGCATCTTCAAAGGGCTTTAAACGATACCAGACGAGGAATAAGGTTCTTATCTAGTGAAATGATTGGTCATTTTCGAAAAAATTTTAAATGTATATGCTTTATATAAACAAATAATCGCCTTCCAAGTGCTTCTGCCAAAACCGCACTTTCGTATTCTTCAAAAAGCTTATACTGTATGTCCTACGCCTTCCCTATTCTACTTTTGGATAAAAACGGAACTGGCGCTCCGTTCGTTCTGTAAGTAGAATAGGGAAGGCGTAGGACATACAGTATAAGATTTTTGAAGAATACGAAAGTGCGGTTTTGGTGGAAGCACGTGCAAGGCGATCATTTGTGTTTATAAAGCATATACATTTACATTCTTTTAGAAAATGGCCGATCGTTTCACTAGATAAGACCCTTATTTCTCGTCTGGTATCGTTTAAAGCCCTTTGAAGCTGCACTGAAACTGTAATTTTGATCTTCAACCGTCTGGAGGCCATTGAAGTCCACTATAAGGAGAATAATCCTGGAATGTTTTCATCAAAAACCTTAATTTCTTTTCGACTGAAGAAAGAAAGACATGAACATCTTGGATGACATGGGGGTGAGTAAATTATTAGGAAAAGTTTATTTGAAAGTGAACTAATCCTTTAATCTTACATAGGTCATGGCTTTAATAGACTATTTTGATTTTAAATATTTCACTAATGAGAATAGTCTGTTTGAGCCTATTTGACCCATGTAGGAGGTCAATCTTTGTGCTTGAAGGTGAAAAGGTCAGACAAAAGTAGCTTTAAGCACGACTTAAATAGGCAGTCGGCCCACCCATTTTGGTGGGCTAAAATTTTATTTGTCAGAGCAGGTGCACAGATGTGAACCAATCAGGTTCGGTATTCAGAGAAAAAAACTGACGCAATGCGAGTGAACCGTATCGAAAGGGAACACCATAGTCATCAAACAACTGAAGTAAAGTTAAGTAAATTGAAAAGTTCAATCAATATAGACTGTGAAAATGCTTCACTTTCCATGTGGACTCATTATCACCAGCATTTCCATCTTGTCCATGTTGTCTTCAGTTGCTCATATCAACTATGGCAGGGGTGTCCAATCCTGTTCCTGGAGATCTACCTTCCTGCTAATTTTAGGATCAAACACACCGGAAGCAGCTCATTAAGATCTTCAAGAACACTTATTAATTACAGACAGATGTGTTTGATCAGGGATGGATCTGAACTCTGCAGGAAGGTAGACCTCAAGGAACAGGATTGGGCACCCCTAACAGTAACATGGATGAGAGAAGATTCAGTAAAACTCATAACAGTGACAGTTCATTATTTTAACTGTACCTTGTCTGGAAGATTCTGGTGTGTTTATTGTTAAGACTGTGATGTGAACTCGATTCACTGCTGTCATTGAATCATCTTGAGCTGTAAAGGGTGAATGTTAGTTCAGATGATTCATACTGTATATGACAATTGGTTATCAAGATAACTCTAGCTTTATGCACTTCAAAGCACTGATGTGAGAAAGACAGTGATGATGTACCTTTAGATATGTGTGTGTTTATAGTTGAAGGATCCTGAGAGATTGAGATGTTGACTGGAATCATTGCTGTCGTTGAATCATCTTGAGCAGTAAAGGATGAATGTTAGTTCAGCGTGAAAATCATATTTTAACTTTGATCATCACATTGCATAAAAAGTTTTTTTTTATTTTTTTTTATTGTCAAGTTTTAATTCCTTCATTATTTCCAGCAGCACTTGTTGAACTGTTAAAACTTCTGCAGTTCATTCATTTGAAGCAATGCTTTGAGTTACTCTTCTGACAAAGAAGCTTTTGTTCCCTCAGTTTGTTCTGCTTCAATGATGCTAATAATTCTTAGTGTTACTGACATTATGAGGGTCTGAAACTGATTGTTCACCTGAATACTTGACAGTGTATCTGACTGAGGTCTTGAGTTGATTTCTGTGAGTAAGCTGACATCTCCACTCTCTGTTGTCATCTTCATTCAGGAGTGTTGTAGTCAGAGTGATGATACAGTGATATGATGAGAATAATATCTGATATCTGGAGTCTGTCTTCAGATCAACACCAGCCTGATTCACCCAGAACAGCTGAAGTTCCTCATGATGAACCAAATGATCACAGGAGAATCCAGTATATGAATACAACTGACCGGAGAGAGTCACAGAGCGGCCTGGATTGATCTCAGTCTGTGAGAATGATGAAGATGATGAAGATGATGATGAAGATGGAGACACTGAAACTGAACACAACACAATCACTTAACTGACTTTAGACTTTTCAGCAAACATGTTTAAAGGGAGAATGGTGTCCTTTTAAAATGAACATATAATCATATAATTCACAGAGACACTGACCATGAAGAACATGCAGAAAAACACGTGCATCAGTTCCTTGTTTTTCTCCATTCACATAATGTCGGCAAGTGTAAAATCCATAATCTTCTTTTGTGATGTTCTTGATGTTCAGAGAGCAGTCAGACCCCAGACTCAGTCTCTCATGTCTCCCTGTGTTTTTATTCTTTATCCCTAAAAAAGTAAGTTCAGCTGCCTCTGAATGCCTGGATGTGCCATAGATCCATGTAGTTGATTTGCAGTCAGAAAGAGCATTATTACAGGGCAGACGGACATTTTCACCGGAACTGATGAACACGTGAGCATCATCCACTCCACCGGTACCTGAAACACAGTGCATTCATTATTAATTTATTTTTTCTCACTTAATGCAAACAACACTCTCTCCAGAATAAACTGTTTTTCTTTACCTGTGAGAAGAGAGAATGATCAGTCCCAGCAGACACAAATAACACTTATCAGGCATGTTCTGTTTCTGTCAGTCTTTCTCTTCTGTATATAGTTACAGTTCTATCTTTAAACATCATTAGCCCTTCCTGTGTTTGTGATCTTCCTCTGATTTGACTGAGTGTTTAAATCCTTGATATATATATAGTGACACTGTGCCAGTGCATAATGGAGGTGTTGCTTCACAGCTCTCTTATTAATATCCACTCAAATTCTTATTCACTGATGTTCAAATGTAATTTACAGTACACTTTTACTGTAATAGGAACTGTCCATCAAGAGCAACTTATGGTGAAGTGTTTAAAAATAACAACTAGTTAACCTAGTCATTCTGTAACCACCACATCAGGTCAAACCTTTCCTCTAGAGAGTCGAGCGCTGACTGCTGTTGGTGTTGTGTTGAATGTTTCACTGTCTAACCCTAACCATAACCACTAATCTATGGTGGAACACACTTTGACACAACCGCGGGTGTCAAAACATGTTCTTCAGTGTGAGAAGTGCATATTGTAAACCATTCTGTCAACTCATATTTGGACTGAACACAGTTTATAGGCTATAAGTTTGCACTACTGTTAGTTTCACTTCTTTCTTTAAGCAGTTTCCTGCATGCCATTAAAATCTAGAAATAAAGATCCAATCCAAGCCACTCTGAGAAAGCAGTGGCAGGTAAATATACAGTATATCTCAAATAAAATAATGGTAAAACAAATATATGAGCAGTGTGCTGTAACCTCCAACTCCATTGTGGGATGAACTGCAGTGGTTCTGCCTCAGGATGACTTAAAATGGTATAAAACAAGACATTTACGCATTTGGCAAACGCTTTTATCCAAAGCGACTTACATTGCATTATACTATACATTTGTATCCGAGTATGTGCAATCCCTGGGATCGAACCCATGACCTTGGCATTGCTAGTGCCACGCTCTAACCACTGAGCTACAGGAAAGCTTATTTTAAAGACAAATTTGCTTTAAAATAAGGAAAAACAGCTCAAAATCAAGATGCAATCTGACATAGTATTTATTATTTTAATTCGTTCTCTAAACAACTGTCATTTTATTTAAGACCAAGGGATCCCACAAGCTTGGAAAACCTGGATACATGAGAGAATATTAAAAGTGTGATTTCTAGAATTTTAAAGTCATTAAAATGAATAAAATAAAATAAAATAAAAAATAATGGAAGTAATGGAAATTTCTAATTAATATAATTTTTACTTAGGTAGAAACTGCAGAAAAAAATCAAATTAATGATTTTTGAATGACATTTGTGACAATGCATTCAGGAATTAACACCATGACATGAATTTCAACAAGATAACACTGAGTAGCCTATGTTTAAACTCTTTACTAAACACTGTCAGAGTAATATAAAGAACTGATCAGTTTTTGAATATATGTTCACATCATACAGATCATTTATGACATATTATAGATCATAAACATATTCCTTTACCTGTGACAAGTGAGCAGAGAATGATCAGTCCCAGCAGACACAAATCACACTTATCAGTCATTTTCTGTTTCTGGAGTCTTTCTCTTCATGAAATATAGTTACAGCTCTATCTTTTAACACTATTAGCCCCTCCTGTGGTTGTTAACCTCTTTCTATCTGACGAGTGTTTAGCCCGACGCATTTCACTGACACTGTATCACAGTTCATGATAGAGAAGTGTTGAATCTGAATCATATTCTCTTGACAAATCAATGTTGATATATCAGTGTTTCTGTTTGCTGTCTGACCTTCACACTGTTACCAGTTATATTTGCTCTAAATCTCATTTGGAGAGATTCAAGTGAGGGTGAATTTTATTTAGTAACAGCAACCAGAACTGAAAACATTGACGCAGGCCCAGATCCAGAATCAAATCACTGAGGTGCTCTAGTAAAGTGCAGATGTAGGCTAAGCAACGACTCCACCATAGCAGTGAGACATTTAAGATTATTTAAGATTATTAAGTCATCACTTTTACAAATTGGATTAGAATTTAAAAAATATTTTGCTATGAATATTTTTCCAATAATCTATTAGTCTGCCTTTACACGTTTCTAATGTAACCCTTTCACATGCAAGTTTAAAATATTCTGGCTGAGCACCCAGCACAAATTTTTCTTAAGGCGACCGTTATTTAGAACGTATCACTTTATTGTTTCCATGGTGATGCATCATTGCTTGTTACATAACACACCAGCCACAATAGGGTATATGTCGAATGTCGCACGTTATTTCCCAGTGCATCTGCACTGCCATTGGTTAAAAAAATTGTGCGGCGGAGCTGTGCGAGCCTATGGCAAAGCAACGCGCCAGAGCCCGCCAAATTGGGCGGGGCATCTGGCTATATAAGCAGGCGCTCGGCATAGGATCACTGGTTCATATCGACTGAAGCGACGACAGAGTCGTGCAGTGTCATAGCACGGTTAGCTACGCAGTACTCGTTCCCATGTCTCAGGAAACTGTGGTTACATTAGTAACCGAGTACGTTCCCTTTTGATACTTTACTTGTACTGCATTGCTAGACGCGGTGGGGAACCTTTTCAATCACACCGTGCTATTGTAGATGAATGACTTATAAGTAATTGTCCGGGATGTCCAGAAGGGGGCCCCATAGATCAGCTACAATGAATTAGGCCATAGCCAGAGACCCAGATTTTATCGGGGTCAAGAAAAGGCGAAAAAATGGGCTAACTCACAGAGGTCGAGCCCGGCCTCATATAATCGAGCTTCGCAGTTTTGTATATCTGCGCCAAACATTTCACCGACGACTGTTCCCTCAACGTGGGACAATACAGCCCAGTGACTGTCGCTAATGTAAAGGTAGATAGCATCTAGTATGTTTGTGAATACACACACTGTAACGCAAGTGTTGTACATTTCTTTGTTTGGATAACCGTTCTGCTGTTGGTGTTATGGCGCACACGATATCCACATTTCCAGATTTCAGAGCTTGATGTTATTGTAATAAAGATTGTAAACACTTTTAAGATATATGAAATATAAAATATGCAAACAAAAAGCTCACAGAGAGCACCTGCAAATCTCCAACTCGCTTAACCAATGCCAAAGCTAATAGCAGACCGGTTTTGAGTGATAGGGGTCGAATATCGGCGGATTGCAACGTTTCAAAGGGGAGGCTTTAGAACCGTAGACAGATCCCACATAGGGATAATAAAAGGGCAAGGGGGTTTCAACCTCCTAGACCATTTTAAAAGTCAAACAATGAGGTTGTTCCTGCCAACCGATATACTGTCTATAGGAGTATGCAAGGCTGCTATAGCCGCCACATAGACCTTAAGAGTGGAGGGGGTGCGACCCTCATCCAACAGCTCTTGAAGGAAGGACAATATTGAAGATATGTTGCATGTGGGTGGATCTTCACCGAGGTTTGTGCACCAAGCGGTGAAGACTGACCATTTGAGAGAAATGGTATTTAAGACACCCTGTGGGAGGTTCATAGGCTCCCATCGAGAGGCCATAAGTGTCGTCATGTTTGCCTGAGAGAGGAGGTCCCATCTCAGGGGAATGGGCCACAGGGCTGCTGTGAGCAGCTGAGACATAACTGAGAACCAGAGTTGGTTTCTCCAGTGCGGGGCCAATAGAAAAACCTTGTGTTTCTGTTCCCTTTTTTGCCTGATAACCTGAGGGATCAGGGCGATCAGGGGGAAAGTGTAGCCTTCTCATCCTTCCTTCGAAAAATAGATTGGGCAGTGAGAGTTGTCTTCTGAGGCGAAGAGGTCAACCTCTGCATCCCCGAAGATCTCCCATATTCTCCGAACTGTCTGGAGGGTGGAGCATCCACTCGCCAGAGGGAACGTTGCTCCAAGACAGTGTGTCCGCTCCCTGGTTCAGTTTGCCCGGCACGTACACTGCTTTTAAAGAGCACAGGTGGCAATGTGCCTACTCCAGTAGGCTCTTTGCCATCTTGAATAGGCGTTGGGAGGAAAGGCCGCATCTGTGAAGATGACCTTCCTTTTGTGCATTATCCCCAGGGGTACGCCCTGTTCAAACCAAGAAGGGTCCTTCCAAAGGACAAGGGCTGCGACGCAGGCTTGATCCACCTTGATACGAAGGTGTCTGTGATGCCAAGCTCGGGGCGGAACCAGGGGTTTTAGCATGTGCTGAAGGGGCCTCATGCGAAGGAGGCCTAACTGCAGTACTGGTGGTGCAGAGGCCATAAGGCCCAGCATCCTCTGGAACACTCTGAGAGGAAGAGACGCGCCAAATCGTGAAGGCGGTTGTAAGCTGCTGTATAGCCAGGACACGTTCTGTCAAGGCTACAGCTCTTATTTGGGTTGAGTCGAAGACAGCCCCCAGACGAGATTCGCTGGCTGGGAATCATTGAGCTCTTGGCATAATTAACCCTGAGCCCCAATCACTCTATGTGGCTGAAGAGGAAGGATCTGTGGGATATTAGGGACCCGACACTCGTGATATGTTTGTTTTATCTTGTTGCTATAACAGCGAATTGTTGCATTGGCAATCTTTTTTGTTATTTAATCTTATTTTACTGGTAGTTTTGTCTTCATCCGTAACATTTTGTATCGTTTTTTATCATTGTATCAAATTTGAAAGCCTAAAGAACCACTGGTACATACATTAAAATGTAAAATATCTATTGACAGCATCCAAACAGTACAAAATGTTATGTATGAAAACTTATCAGGCATACAAATGTTTATGAATAATCTGAGGTCTCAGAATATTGAAATAATGGAATTAATATGTTGATTTTATTTAAAATCTGTTCCATCCTACCAGAAGTGAATGAGGTTAATGGTTCTCAGACAGGCTGTCTTCCATCTATATATGGCGGGAAAACTGTAATAAAATACTGTATCTGAAACCACCCTGTATAACCTCTTTCACTCTTCCCTACATTAGTGCACTTGAAGGAGTGAATGAAAACGAGTGAATGAATTCAGACACTGAGTGTGCAGGAAGGGCTTTTGCATAGTTTGTGCTGACTGTTTAATAATGTAATGATGATTGAGATTCACGGGATCATTCTGCTCACTGACAGAGATTTGCACGAACTCACTTCTAGAAACTGTCAGAATCCATTGCATCTGTATCTGTAAAGCTTTGAGCCCGTAAAATATGAGGTTCCTCAGGAGGTTTCTGTGTGTAACCCAGAGTGATTCCGAATAGAAAATTAAGAAAATAGTAAGCCAGTAGGGGCTTAAAAAAAAAACCTTCATATAGGATTTAAAAGTGTTTTTTGTGAAAAAGTGTTTTTTTTGTGAAAGTGCGAGGTGTAGTTCACTGCCGACCGATGGGAAGCAGCGTGATGACGTCAGCAGCGGGCGGAGGGGGAGAGAGGAGGTGAAGGCACGGAGTGATCGGTAGAGTGATCTCAGCGAGAAAATATTGAAAACAGCGGTTGTGATTTGGAACTGGACAGAACGACTAGAGAAAACATTTATTTTGTTTGAACTGAACTCATAAGTGATTTTGAGTTAATTTTTTGAGTGTTTTCGGCATGAACACGGCGAAGACGTTGATTGAATTCATCACTGCGTGGAACAGGATGGTGAGCCCCCAGGCGAATTTTCATTTGGAGTGACGACATCGAGGATTTCGGCAGATTCACTGCATAGTTTTCCCCAGATAGAGGAAAAAAAGCTGTGCTGGACGATAAATTGACGTCGGACTCTCTTCTCAATCGACAGTTTGTTCTTTCCGCTTCACTTGATGGTAGGCCTGAAATGTCTCAATGTCTCACACCATTTTTTTTCTTTTGAATCCAGAGACTGATATTTGAAGGTACACTTTTGAGTCCTTTGAAAATTGAACTGTTTACTTTTATTTATGACTGATTTGTGTTCTTTTATTGCTTGTTCCACTGAATTGTTTTAGTGTGAAGATAAAGGGTTTTATTGTCTGAAAATTTTTTTAACTTCAGGTATTTCTGTTATTTAAGGTGTATTTTTCTGTTGTTGTTTTTTCTGATTTGAACTGCTGATTTGAATATCAAAATTAAATTTAAAGCTAATGTGTACATAAAGGAGTGTAATTAAACCATTGTAGATATTAAACCCTAAAATTAGTTTAAATAAATAATTAGAACCAGAACACTGTAAGATAAAAAGAGAAAAAAGAAAACTAGGGAGTTAAACTAGTAATATTAAAAATCTAAATCTCAAAAAGGGATTAAAAAGAGATAAACAATTAAAAAACAAAATAAGAAATTCAGAAACAAAGTTGTTTTTGACATTTTTTTTTATTTTTCTTGCATTTATTGATACTCAGTGTTTTCATTGTTGTTCCATTGATCTTCTTTTCTGCTGTTTTTTTTTTTCCTGAAAGAGAAACAACTCTTTAATTCATTTCATAAATCATATTTTCCTTAATATAAATTTCTCAACATAATTTGAATTTACCTTTGTTGTCTGTCTGTTCATTTAATCTCTCACTACTGCTCACCACGAATAGAATACTGGCCTACGTTTTCCTTTTGTATGACTCACCTGGGCATCCTTTAAGCCGCAGTACCCTGGTGATCTAAAGGAGGCACTACATGTGTCACGTCTACTGAGTCTGCACAAGAAAATATGTGTAATGATGGAAAATATATTTCACCAAATACACATTTGGCATAGAGAGTAAAACTGTGCTCTATTTTCTGTCCTGCAGACCCTGAATTAATGATAAAGATACATTAACTGATCAAGCAGACAGAAACTATACAAAACAACAACAACAACAAAAAACAAACATGCTTAACTGACCAATAACTGCAAATAAATCAAATAAATCAGAGCTTGTTCGTTAACATGTAAAAGTATTTATAATGGTGCTGAATGAAACCATTAGAAGTCGACTATATTAGATTCATATTCTTCTGCTCATGTGGTTTTTGTATAATTATTTGACTGATTTGTGATTGATCTTGTTCACAGAGGCATGAAGTTCACGGCAGTTTTCCTGAGCTCCAGCTGTTGCTCCTCTGATGGAAGCATAAATCACTTTCTCATCACAGCGAACCTGAATGAACATCACAGTTATTGTTTCAACACACAATTATTACAGCTTGATGTTTGAGCTCAATTCATGACATACATTTAGAAGAACTGCATATATAAGAAGAAAATACAAACTATCATGCTGAGAGAAGCTAGACAACATCAAGGAAGTGTTTCTCACCTTGTTCTTTTTGTCTTGGTTTTTACTGTACGCAGTGACCTCAGTATAAGTCACATGATCATCTGTCTGCTCCTAAACATCAATGGAAATATGACAAACCAAACTATTAAAGGCCCTTCCATCATCAAACAACTTTACACAGGTGCTGTTTCAGGTAAAATATGTGTAAAACGAGCATGATGTGACAACTTCATCTACAAGTTTTGTGAAAATCTAGGTTACGCATGTAACCATGGTTCCCTGAGAAGGGGAACGAGACAGTGCATCAAAGACACTTTGGTGAATGCCTGAATGCCTGACGATATCTGAAGTAAGAATAGAAACGCGCCAATGACATTGGCCTGCGACAGCCCATGACATCACTCTAGTGCGACCGGGAGTATCTGGAGTACACAGGAGTATAAGGAGCACCTGGAGTACACGTCATCAGCATTTGGAACCATGGTTACATGTGTAACCTGAGACATTCCCTTTTGAATGGGAACTCTCACTGCGTCAAAAACACTTTAGGGAACTAAATACCAATGCCGCCATGTTGAGGGAATAACTGCCTAATAGGAATGACAAGCACAAGAAGGCTAACGGAAAAAGTATCTCAGGAGAGATGAGAGACAGAAAACTGTGAAAAGTGGTGGCCTCAGCAGAAAGACTCTCCATAGTGAGAGGAGGCCAAACAGTTGGCTTCAACCAACAGTGCCCACCTTCAGGGACAGATTGTCAAGATGGCCCAAAAGAGGGCAGAACACTTGATAATCAGTGTCTAAAGGGAGCTCAGACAAGTTTTTTTATAAAACTAGCTGCCAGAACAGAAGGCCTCAGCCCACTGAATTTTTACCAACAGTTCACCAAGATGGCCACAAGGGGGCTGAATACCTTATGTCACTGTCTTACTGAGACTTCAGAGAGTGGGGCCTTGGCCGAACACCCTCAGAAATGAAACAGCTCACCAAGACGACTCAAAAAGGGGCGAACTAGGAGGAGCCCGAAAGGCAACACTCTGCTTCTGGGACTGTCTATAGCCTGCAGACTCAGACGGCCTAGGACCCCCTGAGGTTTGAGGCATGAATTTCTTAAAAGCTGCAGACCACACCCTCGCCTAAACTTATCAACCACAGCTTGGCAACTGTTGCCAAACAGTTGAGAGGGCGAGACTGGTGCATTGAGAAGAAATGAGCTGCTGGATGTTATGGCTCGCACTACACAGCGATTAGGCTCCACATGTCTTCACTCTGCACAGCCACATCCTGCTCTTCCTGGCTTGAAGCCAGAAGAGCGCTATCCACCAGATCGAATGATTCTAATGAAAGAACGTCTTCATCTGGCACTCGCATTGGCAGCAGAGGAATGAGAAAGAGACGTTCAAAATCCTCCGCTAGCTCGACCTGAGAGCCCCAGGATCTCAATCTCCACTGTGCCTCAGCTGCAGCAGGTCCTGATTCCCCGGGGACCGACGCCCTCGAGAAAAGGGCAATGTGCGAATTGAGCTTTTTCATGGAAAAGCCCTCACAATCTGACAGTTGATTTGAGAACGGAACGCTCATGTGATGTGTATCGTCTGGTGTCAGATAGCGCTGACACGGGGGAACACACTTCCTAAAGTGCTTGTCAGAGGAAGATGCCATGGTAACAGTCTCCTAAATACATTTCAAGCAAAGGGTCACCTGAAGACAAAAAAGCTGATGATGTATACTCCAGGTCGCACTAGAGTGACGTCACGGGCTGTTGCAGGCCAATGTCATTGTCGAGTTTCTATTCTTACTTCAGACATCGTCACGCCAAGGCACTCCCCAAAGTGTCTTGACGCAGTGCGAGTTCCCATTTGAAAGGGAACATAAATTATTGAAGATTAATCATATTGTTCACTGGCAGTAGGATGAATGGAAATGTTGACTGCATAATTGGTTCCATTTTATTTATTCTTATCTGTGACTTTAGACCAGAAACAAAGTACAAATACACTGTGGAGCAGAGCTTATAGACACTAATATCTCATGAATCAACCTGCAATACTCACCACAGAGTCATCAGTCTCTCTTCTGTTATCTGAAACATAATTGCATGGGAACAGTTATGATCAAACAGACAAACAGTCTCTAATGCAGATGACAAAGAGTCTAAAAGAATTGTAGAGCTGTAGAATAGAAACATGACTTTTGTTGAGGATTCTCAACAGGATTCTGTCTAAATTACACGTTTATTTCATATGTAAATACTTAATCAGATGTTTTGGACTTTTTGTCTGTTGTTACATAATATAATAAACTGTAAAAACTCACCTACTCCTTTTTTACGAATCATCCAGAGAATAAGAGCAGGAAGGAGAACAGCGAATGAAGCGGCAACAATCGCAATCACAATCACTGAGAGAGAGACACCTCTATTTTAGTGCACTTCCATAATGTCCAGCTTTATACACTTTTAAATATATAATAAAATATATACAACATGTATTTAGAATGTATTGCCTACAACATTATCAATACAATTTATATATATTTATTATATATTAATCTTACATTTGAAATACATTGTAAATCTATTTTATGTCTGAGTATATTTAAAAGTGTATGAAAGATGGGTTCAAGTGTACTACAAGTGTTAACTAAATACTTTTTTTTTAATACAGAGATAGTATGTTAAAAGCACATTTTAGTTCATATTCATGGTGTCTCAAAATATTTTATTGATAAATGTTCTTGATATTGTCTTAAGAAGCACTAAAGAAGAATTTTTAGTATATTAAGTACAAAATAAGTGCACGGAATAGAGCAGTTTAAGTTCTTTATGGAAGAGTAATAAGTGTACTAAAATAAAGAGTATTTTACTGCACTTTTTTTTAGGGCTGCAACAACTATTGATAAAATCAATAATGGAAATCATTGACAACGATTCTCAATATTGATTAGTCGGGTCTGCCCACAGAGCACAGAAATCTTCTTACAGTGATGTCAAATTAAAGCACTGAATAACACATTTCTATGGACAAAAATGCATATAAAAATAGTGGAGGAAACAGAGTGAGCTGCTGCAGGAAAGGTACGTTATCCAAACTGCCCAAAACATGAGACTTCTTTATTTTAAGCTTCAATCTAATGCATTAGCATAATGGCCTGCCCTGTCAGGCGCTTTGACAGATGCATATGTGCCCTCAGCACAAAACATTTATTCTATGGCTATATCCTTATCTGTAAAAGTTAGAAATTCCCACAAACATTTCTATTTTGCATAAATGTTCATCCTGACAGTCTGCGTTAAACTTCAATCTTTACTGAATGAGTGCCGGTGCGCGCATCCGCGTCAGACAGACAGAACACGGTAGAGAGGGATTTTCAGCTTAAAATTATTAATTTTGCTGAAATATCTGTTGTTTAAAGTTAAATTTAGATTTAAAAGACAACGTCATTTTATGAGAGAAGTAACTGTAAAGGGATAACACATTAAACATGTAATTGAATATAAATGTAAGACGTTTCTTATAGCCTATATTTACAGCATAATGAAATTACAGTAAGAGGTGATTGTGTCCAGAGAAATTGTGTGTTCCTGCAGGACATTTATTTTGCCTGTTGGTTAACACTGATTTTTTGTTTTTATTTATTGTCTTTATTACTATTTTCCTTTTTAATTTAGAGTACACAGCAAAATCTACAGAGTCAAATCAACTCTGCTCAGAGTACATATGGCCCCTCTCTAAATAATGTTAAAATAACACTGAAGCAGAGTTAAAGTTAATGAGATAATTAAGCAATTAATTAAGTGATTATTATGCACTAGTGATGAACACCTGCTGTTAACAAGCAGAATCACTGAAGAAAAGAGAAACACAAGAACTACAACTGACTGCAGTCACAGCCTTATTAATTGCTTAATTATCTCATTAACTTTCACTCTGCTTCAGTGTTACTTTAACACTATATAGGGACCATATGTACTCTGAGCAGAGTTGATTTAACTGGGGATTTTACTGTCTAATTACATGCATTTGTTAAGTAACATTGACAAGAGAGGATTTAGTAAAACTCGCATCAGCGAAAGTCAATTTTTTACCTTCTATAGTTGAGTTTGTGATGTGGACTGGATTCACTTCTGTTGTTGAATTATTTTGAAATGTAAAGGATGAATGTTAGTTCAGATTCATACTGTAGAATATGACAATCATATTTTAACTTAGATCATCACATTACATAAAAAGTTAAAATTTTTGCTGTCAAGTTTCAATTCCTTCATTTTTTCCAGCAGCACTTGTTGAAGTGTTAAAACTTCTGCAGTTCATTCATTTGAAGCAATGCTTTGAAATAAAATTTTGTTCCCTCAGTTTGTTCTGCTTCAGTGATGCTAATAGTTTTTATATTACTGACATTATGAGGGTCTAAAACTGACTCATGAGATTTTCTCACCTGAATACTTCACAGTGTATCTGACTGAGGTCTTGACTTGATTTCTGAGAGTAAGCTGACATCTCAACTCTCTGTTGTCATCTTAATTCAGGAGTGTTGTAGTCAGAGTGATGAGCCAGTGATATGATGAGAATAATATCTGATATCTGAAGTCTGTCTTCAGATCAACACCAGCCTGATTCATCCACGACAGCTGAAGACCCTCATGATGAACCAAATGATCACAGGAGAATCCAGAATACAACTGACAGGAGAGAGTCACAGAGCGACCTGGACTGATCTCAGTCTGTGATAATGATGAAGATGATGACGATGTTGGAGACACTGTAACTGAACACAACACAATCTCTTAACTGACTTTAGACTTTTCAGCAAACATGTTTAAAGGGAGAATGGTGTCTTTTTAAAATGAACACATAATCATATAATTCACAGAGACACTGACCATGAAGAACATGCAGATTAACACATGCATCAGTTCCTTGTTTTTGCTTATTGACATATTGTCGGCAAGTGTAAAATCCATAATCTTTTTTTGTGATGTTCTTGATGTTCAGAGAGCAGTCAGACCCCAGACTCAGTCTCTCATGTCTCCCTGTGTCTTCATTCTTTATCCCTAAAAAAGTCAGTTCAGCTGCCTCTGAATGCCTGGATGTGCCATAGATCCATGTAGTTGAGCTGCAGTCAGAAAGAGCATTATTACAGGGCAGGTGGACATTTTCACCAGTACTGATGAACACATGAGCATCATCCACTCCACCAGTACCTGAAACACAGTACATTCATTATTAATACAGGTGCTGGTCATATAATTAGAATATCATCAAAAAGTTGATTTATTTCACTAATTCCATTCAAAAAGTGAAACTTGTATATTATATTCATTCATTACACACAGACTGATATATTTCAAATGTTTATTTCTTTTAATTTTGATGATTATAACTGACAACTAAGGAAAATCCCAAATTCAGTATCTCAGAAAATTAGAATATTGTGAAAAGGTTCAATATTGAAGACACCTGGTGCCACACTCTAATCAGCTAATTAACTCAAAACACCTGCAAAGGCCTTTAAATGGTCTCTCAGTCTAGTTCTGTAGGCTACACAATCATGGGGAAGACTGCTGACTTGACAGTTGTCCAAAAGACGACCATTGACACCTTGCACAAGGAGGGCAAGACACAAAAGGTCATTGCAAAAGAGGCTGGCTGTTCACAGAGCTCTGTGTCCAAGCACATTAATAGAGAGGCGAAGGGAAGGAAAAGATGTGGTAGAAAAAAGTGTACAAGCAATAGGGATAACCGCACCCTGGAGAGGATTGTGAAACAAAACCCATTCAAAAATGTGGGGGAGATTCACAAAGAGTGGACTGCAGCTGGAGTCAGTGCTTCAAGAACCACTACGCACAGACGTATGCAAGACATGGGTTTCAGCTGTCGCATTCCTTGTGTCAAGCCACTCTTGAACAACAGACAGCGTCAGAAGCGTCTCGCCTGGGCTAAAGACAAAAAGGACTGGACTGCTGCTGAGTGGTCCAAAGTTATGTTCTCTGATGAAAGTAAATTTTGCATTTCCTTTGGAAATCAGGGTCCCAGAGTCTGGAGGAAGAGAGGAGAGGCACACAATCCACGTTGCTTGAGGTCCAGTGTAAAGTTTCCACAGTCAGTGATGGTTTGGGGTGCCATGTCATCTGCTGGTGTTGGTCCACTGTGTTTTCTGAGGTCCAAGGTCAACGCAGCCGTATACCAGGAAGTTTTAGAGCACTTCATGCTTCCTGCTGCTGACCAACTTTATGGAGATGCAGATTTCATTTTCCAACAGGACTTGGCACCTGCACACAGTGCCAAAGCTACCAGTACCTGGTTTAAGGACCATGGTATCCCTGTTCTTAATTGGCCAGCAAACTCGCCTGACCTTAACCCCATAGAAAATCTATGGGGTATTGTGAAGAGGAAGATGCGATATGCCAGACCCAACAATGCAGAAGAGCTGAAGGCCACTATCAGAGCAACCTGGGCTCTCATAACACCTGAGCAGTGCCACAGACTGATCGACTCCATGCCACGCCGCATTGCTGCAGTAATTCAGGCAAAAGGAGCCCCAACTAAGTATTGAGTGCTGTACATGCTCATACTTTTCATGTTCATACTTTTCAATTGGCCAAAATTTCTAAAAATCCTTTCTTTGTATTGGTCTTAAGTAATATTCTAATTTTCTGAGATACTGAATTTGGGATTTTCCTTAGTTGTCAGTTATAATCATCAAAATTAAAAGAAATAAACATTTGAAATATATCAGTCTGTGTGTAATGAATGAATATAATATACAAGTTAAACCATATAATGTAAATGTAAACCATACTGTCAACCCATATTTGGTCTGAACACAGTTTATAGGCTATAAGTTTGCACTACTGTTAGTTTCACTTCTTTCTTTTAGCAGTTTCCTGCATGCCACTAAAATCTAGAAATAAAGAAGATCCAAAACAAATATATGAGAAGTGTGCTGTAATCTCCAACTCCATTGTGGGATGAACTAGCCTCTAATGCAGTGGTTCTGCCTCAGCCTTAAAATGAGACTGTGTTTTAAAATGTGGCTAAACTGCTCAAAATCAAGATGTAAACTGACATAGTATTTCTTATTTTAATTCAGTCTCTAAACAACTGTCATTTTATTTAAGACCGAGGGTTCCCACAAGTTTGGAAAACCTGGATATATGAGAGAACATAAAAAGTGTGATTTCTAGAGCCTGAAAAGTCATAATGAATAAAATCTAAAAAAAAAAAAAAAA
>RJVU01065024.1:169789-185561 GCA_003731715.1 Anabarilius grahami
AAAATATTTGAATTAAGGTTGAAGATGTCAGTTTTCATATGGCTGGACATCACCAGGGACTTATTTATGTCCTTGTTCCCTCTGTATGACCTGAACTGATAGCTGCAAAATCTCAGAAATACAGAAACCATTTAAAAAATAGAATCCTTTGTCGTGTCGCGGCTGCTTAGTACAGTCTTTGAAGTGGTCATTTTGTAGCCAAAGCTCTTGAAATGTACATTTTCCTGGCATGTTTGCCTTAGTTAACAGGTACAGGTGACTACATTTGACTTAAAGGGTTAGTTCACCCAAAAATGAATTTATTACATTTATTACTCACCCTCATGTTGTGCCACACCCGTAAGACCTTCATTAATCTTCGGAACACAAATGAGTGAATCAGTGCATCGAATCTGCTGTTCGGAGTGCCAAAGTCACGTGATTTCAGCTGTTGGCAGTTTGACACACGATCCGAATCATGATTCGACACACTGATTCATTTATGCTCCGATGCTTCATGAAGCAGTGTTTTGAAATCGACCATCACTAAATAAGTCGTTATTTTGTTTTTTTTGGCGCACCAAAAATATTCTCGTCGCTTTATAATATTAATATTGAACCACTGTACTCACATGAACTGATTTAAATATGTTTTTAGTACATTAATGGATCTTGATAGAGGAAATGTCATTGCTCCCTATGAAGGCCTCACGGAGCCATCGGATTTAAACAAAAATGTCTTCATTTGTGTTCCGAAGATGAACGAAGGTCTTACGGGTGTGGAACGGCATGAGGGTGAGTAATTAATGACAGAATTTTCATTTTTGGGTGAACTAACCCTTTAAGTGATTGCCAGTTTGCGAGCGGGAAGGGAATAAAATGCAACTGAAAAATAGCCTAACTAGCTTGTGTAAAACGCGTGAAACAACACGATAAAAAAATGGTATAGAAAAATTACATTTTGATAAATGGAAACTAAAATTTAAAGCGACAAACAAAATTCCCTGAATATTCCATGACTTGGACAAAAAATATATAAAATTCCCTGACTTTCAATGACTGGAATAGACCTTTTAAAATTCCATGATATTCCAGAAATTCTATGACCCGTGGGAACCCTGTGTCTTAAGTGAACAATTGAGAAAATTGAGTAACAGTATATTGGATCCGAGCAGCTCTTAATGTGACAACAGCCTAAAAATCCTGCTGTTGTAACCATAATTGTATGGATTAATCTGTATTTATTCAATGAAGACCATCCAGTGATATTTTACATTTGATTCCTTATTCAATTTATTTAGTATTTCTTATTTTATTTAGTGTTTATTTAGACTCAAAAATCTTAATTCTATTTTATTTATTTACTGACTGGGTTATTTCATAATAGCCATATTCATCAACAAACTGTAAACCCATAATCATGTTGCTAGGTTTTGTTTTATTTATATGGCATCGATGAGAAAACCACTAAACACTGCAACATTGTATATATCTGAATCCCAGATCCAATTGTCCTTTCGGAGTACTATATAGACTTGATCCCCTTTCTCCAACAGCAGAGTTAAGCCACTGCCTCCGTTCTCTGCATGACCATCATTCTTGTGATGTGCTGATACTACTTCTAGCTTTTTATTTCTATACAAGTCCAACATTGTTCCGTGACTAGATGAACAATGGTAGAAGAAACTGAAATAGTAAACTCCTTGTACCGGTGCTGTGAAAATCCCTGTTAAAAGAGTGAGACAGATCTCCATTTAACAGCTGTAGACTTGAATTATACAAGTGTGTTGATATTGTTTTTAGCAGCGTGGATTAACAATACCTGTGTCCCGGTTGTAGGCGTCACCAACATTAATAAAGACATTCTTGTAAACCAGTGTTGAATCTGTGTCAACTGGTCCAAAGAAACTATTTGATCCTAATGAAACTGAAAATGCCACCTTTGTTCTGTCTGAAAAGAACATATACCTTCTTAAAATGTTAAAAATGGGCTCAGTGGCTATGCAAACAAATGATATATAACACTTTTTGAAACATTTCTTTATATAAATATATATATATAAACATACATAGAGTAAGTTTCACACTTCATTCAATGTGATACATGCCATTTCTTTGAAACAGATTTCAATCAGACATTGCTAGTAAATTTCACAAATAATTACAAAGTAAATCCTACATTGGTTGTTTTTCAGTGTGTATGATATTACAGCACATCTTCAAAAACACTATAGTCTCACCTTGGTATTCCTTTTTCATTTCCTCAATCCGAGCTTCACTGTTAGCAAGTCTGGTTTCCAGAGCTTTTAGTTGTGTCTCTGTGGCTCCAACATCCTTCAGTAGGCCTGAGCATATTTTCAAAGGACAAGTTTCAGAGGCAGCTGGTTCTGTTGCGATGGTCAGGAATATAAGACATTTGTACAGAAGCAGAAGAACTGCTATTAACCTCATTCTTAGTGCTTTAGCTAAAGCGTGTTAGAGATGTGTGTGCTGTATGTGGATGTTTTTATCAGAACGTTACAAATAGGATGCTTTTATTCCGTCATCTTCAGTAATTCACACGTGATGGACAATTTAGCCAATGAAAATACAGCATATAACTGTTTCTCAAAAAGTACTGTTGTGCAACCTTAATGTGACAAATTGATGCAATATTTACATTACATACTTGGCAGCTGTTATATTTACAGAACACTGAACTTTGGACTTAATAACAGTACAAACTGCAGAGTTCGTTTGCAAAAACATTCCAAGTAATAACAATCAAACTGCAGTTGGGTTGTCTTGATTAAGTAATAATAACTAAAAAATACAGGTAACTTACGAAATTAAAGTTAATTGAAGCATGTTCTTTTATTAAAATATTTGTTTCTTTTTTAAGCAGATAACTCCAACAGTCATGTTTTTGTCAAAAGCAGATAACTCTACATTTCATGTTTCAGAGTTAAACAAAACCAAGCAATTGCTTTGTAATAGAGAATGTGAACCTACGTCACATACACCCTTACTCAGTTCAAATGCTACAAATCCCTGTTTACGAGCAATTCTGCAGTGGCTGGGTGCATGATCTGCTAAGCCACAGGCCTGCAAAGGTAAATTGTGACACTCTTATTTGTGTTAATTATTCAGTTAAACCAATCAAAATTAAAATACTCAGCTATGTGAATATTTGTGTCATGGGCAATTGGCTTACTTAAATGACCCTTCAGAAGGAATGTTATTTCAAATGCGGAAAGACGTCAGCACTAGGGCTGGGTATCGTTCAAAAACTTTCAATACCGAGACGATACCGATACCTTGACTTCGATACCGATACCTGAACGATACCTTTTCGATACCAATTTTATAAAATATGTTTTAACAAGATTACATTACCTCAAAAAATCTTTGCTTTTATATTTTAACTTTTTTGTCCACTGCAAGGAATAAAAAAGCACAAATTAACAAAAACACAATAAATCAGTGCAAATAGTTTTAATAAAGTTTAGTTTTCAAAGCAAAAATTCGGTATGTGAGGCTCACTGCAGATCTTTTTAAATCACTCAGCAATTGTTGTTTTTCAAAAAATTAATTATTAACAATATATATAGAAAATTTTGTACATTTTAATGATAAATTCATTAATTTGGTGCAATTTGAGAGTTCAATAAAGAGCTCCAACCCATGCAAATTGAACAAAGATAAAGTCTGTGCATCCACCCGCCAACTGTCCAATGATATTCTCTGATTTATCCAATTATCATCTGATCATCACATTACAATTATTAAAAATCTCAGTGTTAAGCATGATGATATGGTAACTTATCACACAGGCTGCTTATAAATTAACATTTCTTTAAAATTAAAGTTCTTATTTGGCTTAATTTAATTTCCTTAGCCTAAAAACAGGCTTTACTCCCTTAAACCTTAAATTGTCACTGTTTCCTTACATCATTGCTGGATATTTAATTATCTAATTTGTTAGTTAAGCTTGTGTATATTTTTAGTTAAAGCTGTTAAGTTATAAACACAGATATATTGCTTTTCTATAATGACCACTAGGAGGTGCTCTAGACACGTTTTCCTTGATTTTCTCTGAAGAGAAATACAAGCGGAAGTAAGAGTGACGCACATTCTTTCTTTACGTGAAATGAGAGTTCCGTGTCTTTATTAAAATCAACACATTAATAATTCTTCTCTCATCCACCCGCAATTAATTGGAATGTTATTTTTTTATTACTTGGCCTGACCCGCAGATTATCCGCAGTATGGAAGTATCAGGAAGATGCTGATACCCCTTTTCCACCACAATTGTTTTCGTTCTGGAGCCAGAGCCTGCTCGTGCAGGTGAACTAGAGCCCGTCATGACGACTTGAGGAACGAACGCTGATGTAACGCTGCTCTGTTGTTGTACCTGCCCATAACTAGTCTAAAAAACATTGCGCGTCCCGCTGTTTCTGCAGGCAGTGCGACACTTCTGTTTTCTGTTCACAGTATCTGTAGTGAACCGGCTGCTCACATAAACAGCCGGTTCTCACCAGTCCATTCGGAGATAAACTGAAAACGAAACCGTTGATTCACTCGCCCTCGCACGCATAGTTTTATATATTTAGATATAAATATAAATAACAATGTAGTGCAACGTTACTTGCTCAACAATGAGACAGCGAAAGCATTTCTCCGCCCCCTCTCCCCGGCTCTGTTCTGAGGTATCGAAATTTGGTACCGAATGACAAGACACTTTCCGATACTCGATAGTATCGAGACAATTCGATCGGTACCTAAAAAGTATCGAGTTCGGTACCCAGCCCTAGTCAGCACACACCATTTTTCAAGTTCAAGTCCACCAAGGTTAATCTTCTAACTCCTGACTGCTTTGTCGGACAAAATGGCGGATTCGGCGTTATGATTGGTTAGATCGCTTGTCAATCAAACTCCCGGCGAATGGTCAACTGGATTAATGAAAAGAAATGACCTACGATCTTTTAGCCTTGTTTCAGTGGGAAGATGATTAGGATTTTGTGATGATTAGACATTAATGTGCCCCTGCAATCTCTTGTTCACTTATTTATTACACAACACCCTTAATTACATTTCTGTTGTTCAACAGGTCATTCACTCACAGCGCTTAAGCTCCTCTGAAGGCTTGGGCTATCATCAGTTCCACTGGTGAAGTTTCCTCAGCCCATTGTACATGCAGAGACATGCACTCTCATTGGGGCCCCACTATTCAAAGTGGAAGCCACTGCTAGGTGCAGGGAAATGAGAACTGTCACTGACAAACCTGCATATTTGATCTTACCAAGTAATGTAAACAAAGTACATTCTGAGGTAGGACACCAGATTGATTATACTTCTCCTTCTGCCACACGAAAACTGTCTTCTTAATGCTTAGACTGTTAGCAGGCCTGGTTTGAGGACTTGTGCCAGGAAGCTCACTACACACACTCAGAGTTAACACAATTCTATGCAGATCTTCATAAAGCTGATGGCAAATATTTTAAAGAATGTTGGTAACCAAACAGTTGATGGTAGTCATCTACTTCCATAGTATGGGGGAAAAAAAAGAAAAAAAAATACTATAGAAGTCAATGGGTAGCCGCAACTGTTTGGTTACTGACATTCTTCAAAATATCATCTTGAGAGTGTGTAAATGATAAGAGAATTTTTATATTTGGGTGAACTATTCTTTCAAGTAATTACTGTACAACACTTGGACACGTTTGTTAGTGCACAGCAAACCGCAACAACTTTGTCTAAAAATGAAACATTTTCACCTTCACAGGGAAGAACCATACTGATGGGAATTGTTGATGACAGGATTTTGTAAGAAACAAATACAACACCAATGACCCTCTTCACATGTATCCTCAGGTGAGCGATGTGTCTTGTTTCCTCTACATCCTTCGCTTCCAGCTGCTGTTATCCCTTTGTAAATGCTGGAAGTTTTACTTCCAGAAATCCACAGCTCTCAGTAATTCATTTGTCACTGGTGCGCCCACCCCATCCTTTGGAGATAAAAGAAATCACTCCTTGTGGAGTAATGCTTATTAGGTATAATGGTTAATCGATGAATCATTTGGTGATTTCTATAGATACAGATTGTATAATTTCTACTTTGTTTGCAATTTCCGATGTGGATAATCATAAGTACTTAATTTTTATTTTACATTATAAGTGATTTATCTTAGATTCTAGATGTTCAAAGTGTGTGTGTGGTCATGGTAATCCCTACGTTATGGGGATCAAAAGTCCCCACAAGAATAGTAATACCAGTAAATTCTGACGTTGGGACATTTTTTGGGTCCCCATGAGGAAAAAGGTTTATAAATCATACAAAATGATCTTTTTTGAAAATATCAGAAAGTTTTCTGTGATGGGTAGATTAGGGGTAGGGGATAAAATATACAGTTTGTACAGTAAAAAAAAAAAAACTATGTCTATGGAATCTCCCCATAAAACATGGAAACAGTCAATGACTTTATAACATCAGATTGGTCAGATATACATTAGAAGAAGAGAGACAGATAGCATCAAATGCAGCATTTTACATTACAGTATGTATTCCATGTGATACTGTAAACAGATTACCATGGTAGAGACTGACACATTATTGTAACTCACCCTTCATCTGTAAAGATCAGCTACAGTATACATTCAGTCATATGGTACAGTGAGAACATTTACTGTATTGGCAGCAAACTCTGTTCTACACAAAACCTCATGGCCATTTCATAACTTCATCACAAATTTTGATAACACACTGAATAGATACTATTACAAACTTTATGGACTTTGTCAATTATGTAATTTAGGTAATGCAAGTGGATTTTCTAAAGTGGCATCTGTAGCCTGTGTAACTATAAATATTTCAGCATCAGTTTGAAACTTGTATCTTGCATTGTTTGCTATTGAATGAGCTACATTTGCATTTACATTTACATTTATGCATTTAGCAGACGCTTTTATCCAAAGCGACTTACAGTGCATTCAGGCTAACATTTTTTACCTAACATGTGTTCCCTGGGAAGCGAACAAACCTTTTGCGCTGCTAATGCAATGCTCTACCACTGAGCCACAGGAACACTGATTGTTAAAAGTACTAAATTGAAAGAAGATCATACTGTTGTGTTTCAGTGATTTAACCAAATGTTCCCATTACATATCACAACGATCTTGTGTTTTGAAAAAGTGATTATGTGGAATGAAAATATGTACAACTAGAATGAAACATGATATCCGGTTTTGAAACAATGACTAGCTGTCCTGTCGTGTCCGCTCCCTCTCGTCCACGTCCTGTCGTGTCCGCTCCCTCTCGTCCACATCCTGTCGTGTCCGCTCCCTCTCATCCACGTCCTGTCCTCTCACCTCCATCATCCACGTCCTGTCGTGTCCGCTCCCTCTTCTTCACGTCCTGTCGTGTCATCTCCCTCTCCTCCACGTCCTGTCGTGTCCGCTCCCTCTCATCCACGTCCTGTCCTCTCACCTCCATCATCCACGTCCTGTCGTGTCCGCTCTCTCTCGTCCATGTCCTGTCGTGTCCGCTCCCTCTCGTCCACGTCCTGTCGTGTCCGCTCCCTCTCCTCCACGTCCTGTCGTGTCCGCTCCCTCTCATCCACGTCCTGTCGTGTCCGCTCCCTCTCATCCATGTCCACGTCCTGTCGTGTACGCTCCCTCTCGTCCACGTCCTGTCGTGTCCGCTCCCTCTCCTCCACGTCCACGTCCTGTCGTGTCCGCTCCCTCTCCTCCACGTCCACGTCCTGTCGTGTCCGCTTCCTCTCATCCACGTCCTGTCCTCTCACCTCCATCATCCACGTCCTGTCGTGTCCGCTCCCTCTCCTCCATGTCCTGTCGTGTCCGCTCCCTCTCGTCCACGTCCTGTGTACGCTCCCTCTCGTCCACGTCCTGTCGTGTCCGCTCCCTCTCATCCATGTCCTGTCGTGTCCGCTCCCTCTCGTCCACGTCCTGTCGTGTCCGCTCCCTCTCGTCCATGTCCTGTCGTGTCCGCTCCCTCTCGTCCATGTCCTGTCGTGTCCGCTCCCTCTCGTCCATGTCCTGCCGTGTCCGCTCCCTCTCGTCCATGTCCTGTCGTGTCCGCTCCCTCTCCTCCACGTCCTGTCGCAAAATTGAATTTTGAGTTACAACATGTAGTTTGATGAAAATAAGAATTTCCTTTAAAAAAGGACAATATTTTTATTTTGGAAATGTTCATATACAATGTTACTTTTTAAACAATAAAATGCATCTTCTCTTTCAGGTGTACCTCTTAATCTTCTTGTGCCTTCTCCACTACTTCACTTTGCACCCTGTCATCCACTTTGTCTCCTGTCCAGACTCCAGACCTCCCATGTCTCCTTAAGTGACGTGCAAACCTGTTTTGGTCTGAAACAGTCACTTCATTGTGGCCCAAAGATGGTGCCCAGTCAGGATGGGTGTCAAGCATTTCATATGCTGACTGTCCTATACACATATCAATTTCAAATGTTATACAAGCAGATGGAAACCTTTACATCATTTCAGCAGCATCTCATGCTGACAGAAGACCCTAACACAAATTAACCATGGTTTACTACAATTACAATATGTAATTGTTATTTTTTTATATATATATATATTTGTATAAAAGCTACTTAAATATCCTAATTTTAACTCAGGTCTACTCCTAGCTTAAGCTTAAGCCCTGCCTGTGAAACCGGACCAAAAAGTTCATACTTCACATGAAGTCATAAGGAAATTTAAAAAACAAAATTGCAGACCACTCACTCACCTGACTGAAAATGCAGAGAACACACGGTCATTGACTTAGAGATGTTGCCATAACTAATGTCTTTTTGTCGCAATCCACGCCATGCGACGTCTTCTCGTTACCTCCTCAACATGTTTTCCTTAGCGTTTTGTAGTTGGAAAACGGAAAAAACTTATCCCATTGTTCAGTTTTTTCCCTGAACGACTGTGTGACTTGCTATTGCAGTTTTTAATGCAGCAGGAATTACCTACCATGGCGATAATTTCCAAAATCGCAAAAGAAAGTCAAAACACTACATCAAACACACTAGCAGAAAATAAGTGTGATCCTTCCAGTATAGCGTCTACTGACAAAGTTACCCAGAATTCAATGAGACGTGACGTCACATTCACATTCTCTATTGCATTTAAAACACACTCATACATGTAAGACATGTATGGTGTACAAGGACTTGCAGGAGTCGTAATTATAAATCCTCGATCACTTTTAGTCAGCTTTAGTCAGTTAATTTTTTTTTTAAACATGCCGTTTATCAGTTTTTGGAAATGAACTCTTCATACTGTACTAGACATACATTCCATTATGTTTGCAACAGTTTTTTTTGTTGTTGTTGTTGTTTTTGCTGCATTATCTGTACTTCAGTTATTGTGAAAAAACACTCTTCAAGACTTGGATGCCAGAAGTCTGTTTTGTCTGTTTTGAAAATTGGAACGAGAGACCCCACCCTATTTACATTAGAGGCCCCCGCTCATCCAGTAAATATTCTTTAATGACAGAAGGAGATGCACAGCTCAGGCACATCGAAACACCAATCACCATAATAGTAACTTTTCAATATGACATCAACAGCTAAACCTCTCAATAAGAACTTTAATGTGAAAGAAATAAAGTCTAGACTTAAAAAAAAGAAAAAAGAAAAAAAGATTGAAATAAGTGAAGATGCTGAGATCTTGAGAGAGATCTGTAAATGTTCTGTTGCTGCCAGTCATTTAAATAATTCAGGAAATACATGTAAAATATTTCTGTTAAAGTTTTTTGCACTTTATATAAATTAGGATATATTATTTTAATTTTTTTGGATGGCACTGCTTTATTTTAAGATCAGTAGTGAGGAAGGAGATAAATATCCCTGAATAAAAGTTTGAATTTGGATCTGTTCCTTTAATAACTTGAGAGAGATAGGTCTGAGAATTAAAGATTTATCATTTACTGAGTGAGTTCAACAGTAAGTTTACACAACAGTATGTTTCAACAGTATATTTACACAACACAGATTTTATCTGGTTTCAAAGTGCAAGGTTTTGAAAATGATGCCTTTATATGATGTTGGTCACGTATTGGTGATGATATTGTCATCATGCAGTGACCTGATTCACTGATATCACAAAGTCAGATCTCTGAGTACATTAGCAGTTCATTTCACATGATTTACAGTAGCCTTGGGGCATCAGTGTTATGACAAACTGATATTCTGATTTTTAAAAGTCATTACACAGAAAATGTTTTAAGCAGGCAACAAAGCTTTTTTTGTGACTTTAGTAGCTTGTTTTGTAATGTTGAGTTGAATATTTATTTGATTGTCACCATTGTTGAGATTCAAATGGTGATTCTTGATGTCTGTGCGAGTCTACATGATTGTGAAGATGCTGAGATCTTGAGAGATCTGTTAGAGTTTAATGTTCTGTAAGGGTTTCTGTTGAGTTTTCCTGTAAAAAGCTGAATGAATATTTCTGTAAATGTTTTTTGCACTTTATTTAAATTACGATGTTGTACGTTATTAATTGTACGTTTTTTGTTTGGCAGCCGTAGCTGACAGTCATTGACCTTTTTTTTTTTTCTTTTTTTTTCCCCCCCCACTGTAGATAAGGCTCAGTTGTTGGTCAGTTTGGGGGTTTCTGGTTTACATAAGGCTGATAATTGGTACCAACAATAAAACCTACTATATTCAGGACCTGTGCAGGGCCAGTTATGGCCCATGTGTGGCCCTTGTCTTTAAGGTGACCCAGATTTTTTGATGTTTCTCCCAGGTTGTGGTTAACTGTTGTAATCTTCCCATTCTCTTCTCTCTCTCTCTTTACTTTCCTCCACTTTCTTTATTCTGTATATAATCTTTGCTTAGTTTAGTTGTGTGTGTAGCCTAACGTGGTTTAGTTTATTAAACCATTATATCCATGCTTTATTGTCTCTGTGTTGATGCTCACAAATCAAAGTCTCTCAAACGTTTTGATCTTTTGAGAGTGTGACTTTATATCGTTGGAAAAAGTTATTCTTTCTTGGCCAGGAAGATAATTTATTTCCTAGAATTGATAACTGATTATGCTGTCTGTTCGCTTGGATGTGCTGATTAAATAATCATAAACTTAATTCTGCTACAGTCTGAAACTAATCCAAATATTTATAATCAATTATAAATTGTTATAATTAATTATTCATATTTCTTTTGAGCTAATTTGCTACAACGATCAAGACAATATTCAGGTAGCCTTCTTGGCTGCGAGAAAAAAAGCAGCTCCCCATCTCACGCTCAGAACTTTGTGCTGTACTGACAGTATGCTACAGAGCCATAGCTGGGTGCTATATTGAAGAAAGAGCTGACTTTAGACATCCACAACTTTGTGTTTTGGACTGATTCTACCACGGTCCTTGCATGGCTGCAATCTGATTCTTGCAGGTACAAAGTATTTGTGGGAGTCAGAGTCACTGAAATACAAGAGCTGTCTGACCCAAAATCCTGGCGCTATGTCAATTCATCCTATAAACCTGCTGATGACATTACACAAGGTTTGGCACTGAATTAACTGGCTCAAGACACTGGGTCCAGCCTTCTTGACACAACCCAAGTGCAACTGGCCAAAGGCACCTGAATGTCAAACCCCTGATGAAATTCAGAAGCTCAAGAAACCTGTATTCTGTGGGTTACTTCACGAGACTGCAACGCCTGTCATTCCAGACGTCCATCAGTTTAGCTACCAAGAGCTTCTAGAAGCCACAATGGGGTCCCTGCATGGGGTGGCTAGCAGTAGTGAACCGCCAGACGCAGATGACTACACCATGATGCAGAATTGACTCTGAGGCATTGTCAAATTCAAGATTTCGCTGAAGAGTTTGCTTTACTCAAGGAAGGAAAGACTCTCCCAACCAGCAGTCTGACAGGACTTGCACCTGAGCATTACAAAGATTCCAACCTGATCAGAGTGGGTGGCAGACTTAGAAGATGTGACAGCCTGGCCAAAGATGTTTTACATTCTGTGATCTTATCTCAAAGACATATTTCTCTTCGGTGTCGCACTAATTAAGGCCCCACCTACAACAATTGATAGGAACTCACGATCAAAACCATTGAAAATAGAACTTAATAAAAATTTATTTAATACAAGTTTTGCTGAAGTTAACTAAATATATGGAACATTTCTCCTTGGACATGAAAAAATATCAAATTAAACAGATGTCTCAGTCAACTGGCTACATCAGCACCATTGCGTCAATGCCTGAGTCTGTAGCATTCAGTGTTGGGTAAGTTACTTCAAAAATTACTAATTACATCAATGTTGTATTTAAAATACTTTTCTAATTACTCTGTCATATAATAAGTAATTATTCTGCAACATGCCTGAATAACAAAAAAGCTTAAGAGAAGTTAAACATGACATGTATCAAACTGTAAGCTTACTTTCAAAATAGTGAGTATACATTTCATACATAATGTAGTCATTATGTGTTTCAACAAAATAAGTTTCTAATACACTGTAACCTTTAGTTAATGGACAGAATTCCTCTGCAAAATATCTGAATAACAAAAAAATAGAATAACTCTGCAAAATATCAAACTGTAAATATTTATTTCAGGACACAGACGGAGGCAGACAGATAAGTGTAAAACAGGATGTTCATTAAAGCAGAGGCACGGAGACTGGCAGACGGAGAATGCAGGTGATTAATGGCACAAGCACTTTAGAGCAGTCACTTAGCTGAATGAGTAATAGACAAATGTCGCTTTGCAGAAAAGGGTTTGATGAAGGAATCAACGAAGGGATCACCGAAGTAACTCAGCCAGCTCCGTCAGGCCAAAGAAGATGCTCGCAGAAAAGGGGACAGAGTCTTGTACAAACATTACACACTGGAAAAGGAGATTAGAGTGGCAAAGAGGAATTATTCTGATAAACTTCGGAATCAGTTCTCTTCTAATGACACAGCTTCAGTGTGGAAAGGTCTGAAAGACATCACCAACTACAAGACACCATCCCCCAGCTCTGTGGCAAATCAACACCTGGCAGACGATCTGAACGAGTTTTATTGCAGGTTTGAGAAATCACCATTCACACCTCCAACAACCCCCCTCTCCCCCACACCTACAATTCAGTTCAGTGAAGATGATGTGCGCCAGGTCTTCAGAAAGAACAAGAGAAGAAAGGCACCAGGCCCAGACAGCGTTTCACCAGCCTGTCTGAAAACCTGCGCTGACCAGCTGGCCCCCATCTTCACACAGATCTTCAACAGATCACTGGAGCTGTGCGAAGTCCCCTCGTGCTTCAAACGATCCACCATCATCCCCGTCCCAAAGAAACCCAAAATTACTGGTCTTAATGACTACAGACCTGTGGCTCTAACGTCTGTGGCCATGAAGTCGTTTGAACATCACTGGACCCCCTGCAGTTTGTGTTGTGGTTTCTACTTTATGTTAAAAAATCACTTCTTAAATATCTTTAATTCCAGAAGTTTTACTTTATTGCAATAAAGGAGCAGCTAGGAGACCTAGGACAGCCTCAGAGACAGCTGCTGAATTTCTGTCCAGGTCTCCTTATATATTCAGGCACATGCCCTTACACATCCTATAGATATTATTGGAAATGTCCTTTTACAGTCTTCAGCTTGGAATTTTCCATAGTGTACAGCAAACCTTTTTTGGAAACACATGTACAGACGTAATGCTATCATGTTCTCAGTACACGCTTGTTCAGCCCTACACACATGTGAGTTTATGATTTTAATGGTAGAATAAAGCACATCATATTTACTATAATATACTAACTTTTCACCATAAAAATACTTCTTCATTTCCCCCCTCTGAGGCTTACAAGCCTCACTTCAATATTCTTTACTCAGAGGGTAGTCTCACAATCCAGCATTCTTAGCTATGCTTCCTAGTGACTAAATTAAGTCATCCAGTCTCGTTACCAATCACTGAATTGTGCCACCATCCTCTGAAGAAGCCATAGAACCAAACATCTCTCCCCAGTTTTGTCCTTTTTCTTTTTCAGATGTTCTTTGTTTTTTCTTTCTGAAGAGAGTAAAAGATTCCTAGGCTTCCTAACCTTTACTTTACAACAATTCTATGCAGTAAACATGCATGTGTAATTTGTTCAGCCTTGCTTGTGATTGTTACAGTCATATATGAAATTTCAATCTACTTTCAATTTTCAATCAAAACACTTCATATATTAAACTATTAAAAATTCTTGAAAGGTGACATCTTCTTCACTTTGCATCCACTTTCTCTGGAAGACCCTCAGTGGTCTGGAACAACTGGACACAAGGTCTCTATCTCTTGTTCCCTGTAAACATATAGCTTTATATATGACAGTTAGTTTCTTCATGTAAGATCTTAATTCCATTTGTAATTTTTTAAACTAGAATCTTCATTGTAAACTCTGCAATACAGGACAGGCATGGGTCGACCCGTAAGCATTTCATGCGGTGTTAGATGTGTACTTCTATTAGTCTGCACGCAAGAACTTATTAGTGCCATTGGCAAGGCATCACCCCAATTTAGTTTAGTACTTTCACATATTTTATCAAATTTACCTTAAATGTTACCATTAATCTGTTTTTAAATTCTTTGTAATTGTGGCCTATTGATGCTGATATTCCATTTTTTTAATTGTTTTTGGTACAAACTTCACATATGGACAAAAAATTATTTACCATTGCATATGAATATGCAGACCAATATTCCTACTGTTTAATTTTCCTTAGACTATCACTTCCCCCCTTGCGCAATGGTGAACCCCATGCACATCTATATTTAAAATATTCAAAAATGCAATTGGTTCACCAGTTGGCCTCTTTTTGATGCTACAATTGAGAGTTTGTATGAGCCAGTTTGTGTTTGAAATAATTTCATGAGGATTTCATTTCTATGAACTCATCACATATAAGAACTGCTAATCGTTTTGGTAGCATTATATCAGACATTAATTTACTTATTTTTTCAGCATATTGACTAAGAATATCATTATTCAATATTTGATACTTTCTATTTCTTACTGCTTCAAGTGAGTGGCATACAGCATATGTTATTGCATATATATTTCCTATTTGTCCCTTTGCTAAGTGACACACAGTTGTTAGAGATTTTAAAGCAGGCTGTGCACAAAGTTAGGATATTATAGTCACAAAATTATTCAAGTGTTTTCTTACCTCTAAATATCCTTAAAACTATTTTCACAATAAATAACTTGCATTTCTGAGATTGAAGTATATTTAAGATCTGGTCATAATCTACTAAATGGCAGTATTTTGTACACACAATATTGTAGTTCACCTTTAAAATTTGAAAGAATCAATTCAGCTTGTTAACCTGTAAAAAGTAACATATTAGTATGATCTCATTAGATCTCCTTAGAATTACACTGCTGCCACCTGTGAATGAGACCTTAAATATTTCTGTTAGTGTCAACATGTGGTAAATCATCTGCTCGTCTGGGTCATTGTCCTTCTTGATGTAACCTGTAAAATGTTCATGTGGGCTGAGTGTTGTCCTGGCCCTCTTTGGGGCTTTCTGCTTTAATTATCAACCAATTACACAGTATGGATTTTTATCTTATAATTTGCATTTTTATCATCTCTGAATTATTTGTTTTAAGTTTTATTTTCACTGCATAATTTTCCAAGCATTTGTTAAACACTCAACCCACTTTGATTCAGTTAAAACATTTTTATACTTCTGATGAAAACTCAGCCCCTTCATGATATGCTGAAAAGAAAGTTAGATGTGGGGTGAACAGAGCAAGTTTGCTTGATCTGTTTTCCCATGTTAACGCTGCGCAAGTGTGGCATAGCTTTTCTTTT
>RJVU01065024.1:188399-218604 GCA_003731715.1 Anabarilius grahami
TGTGAAAAAGGCCCAGCAGAGGTTGTACTTCCTTCGCCAGCTGAGGAAGTTCAACCTGCCACAGGAGCTGCTGAAACAGTTCTACTCTGCCATCATTGAATCCATCCTCTGCACTTCAATTACCGTCTGGTTCAGCTCAGCTACCAAATCTGACCTCAGAAGACTACAGAGGGTAGTCCGGTCTGCTGAGCGAATCATTGGCACAACCCTCCCCACTCTCCAAGAACTGTACTTATCCAGAGTGAGAAAAAGGGCAAAGAAGATCACTCTGGACCCCTCACATCCAGCACACTCCCTCTTTGAACTGTTGCCATCTGGTCGACGCTACAGAGCCCTGAGGACCAGAACGACCAGACACAGGAACAGTTTCTTCCCTCAGGCAATCCATCTCATGAACACTTGACAAACATGGAACACACAACACTATTAAACATTATTTACTTAAAACACTTACTTATATTTCAAATTTGCACACATAACTGTACATACAATTTTCTATATTATATATTGTTTTTTGCTTTTTTTTTTTGCACTTTGTCTATCTTGTAAATTTGTATATTATTATTCTATTCTTTTTATTATGTGTCTTGTCTTGTCGCTGTCACTCTGTTGCACTGTGGAGCTTCTGTCACTAAAACTAATTCCTAGTATGTGTAAACAACATACCTGGCAATAAAGCTCTTTCTGATTCTGATTCTGATTCTGAAGGAATGGAGACCAGACGAAGGAAGACGGAAGGAAGAAGATCCGGATGGCTCAGGTAAGTAGCAGGTAAGGAGTCCAGGTACATGTGACAAGACCAGACACTGAAGTGCAGGGAGTGTGAGTCTTTGTAGTGTGTCTGATGATGAAGTGCAGGTGCAGGTGATTAGAACTCGGGAGACTGTGAACGAGTGGGTGGAGCGTGCAGGTCTGGTGATGATGTGTTGGTGTTGGTGGGTGCTGGCTGTGACTCCGTGACAATTCAATTTTTCAAAGCAATGAGCACCATATTTAATGCAGACTGTATGCTGTCATATTTTCAACAAAATAAACTAACTTCTACTGCTCAGCTGACTGCACTGCCTCATTTTTGGAAAAGTGGTTGTATCTCATTAATGTAAGCCTCTCAAAACGTTTGCTTGACAGTCTGTTCCTTCTGGGGGTGAGCACAAGATTTCCCAGGCTGAAAAGCCTTCCCACTGGTGCGCTTGATGGTGTGTCTGTGTTGTTAGAGGTCAGCAACCCGGGTAAAGGTTTCATGAGTAGGTTCGGGTTCGGGTCTGTAACTGAGAAAAACTATATAGGCTGTTATATAAGACTTGCGTGCCATCTTCTGTGTTGTGCTCGAAAGAGATCTCAGAAATCAGAGCTTTGTCAAGAGGTCTACTGTAAAATACTAAATTTGATATGTATATTTAAATGTTTTAAACATTGTATGATATCATAGACGAATAAGTGTAAACTCTATGAATGAAATGGGCCAAGCGCGTTCGTAAATCAAATAGCCGTGTTTCTCTTGCGTCTCTCAGAAATCAGCCTTGTCAAGAGCAGGCAGCTATCACCTAAAACACTACATCATACACATTTTGTATTGTTTGCATCTTACGATATGATAGGCTACATGACTGAGTGCAAACTATATGAATGAAATGAAGCGCGGTCATGTCAAATGGCCTCTGTGCGTCTTTTCTACTACATAGCCTGATGTTTCTATCTATTTAAACGTTGTACGATGATCTTGTTATTCAACCAATAAATAGCTCAGCGGTTACGTGAAGTGTAGGTCTTACAAAGCTGTCTTGGCTTATGATAGCAAGAATGGTATATCTCTATAGCAACGGATTTCAGGTTCAGGTCGGGTTCGGGTTAAACTATAACAGTACTGTTCGGGTCCGGGTCGGGTCAAACGATCTCAGGTACGGGCCTCAGTTTAAAGCCCGTGCAGACCTCTATGTGTTGTACCTCAGTGAAATGGCCTTAATCCTGGGAAACTGTCTAAGAACACCCAGCTCAGACCCTGCAGATTTCAAATATTCCATGACCTCTGTTTCAGCAGAGTAGGCACAGTCCTCCTCCTCAAATGAAAAAAAAGTCATCAGTCGAGTCAGCAGACTTGTTGTGATGTTGAGCATTATGCTGTTGGTCTTCAAGAGGCAACCCACGGCACTCTGTAGTAAGCAATGCACTAACAGTGTCTTTTTTCTCTTCTTCTCTGATCCAGCGTAACTTAAATTTGGGCAAAGTGACTGCAGCCAGGAGAGCTTCTTTATTGTCCATCACAGAGGAAAAGCTTACCTTGATTGTCTATGAGGAAATAAAATACATCAGACACTTCACGTTATACAAGAGTATGACAGAAAAAAAAATTATTTAAGCCATGTGTAAACCAAGAACTAAACAACCTGTATAAATATCGGATTACCTGAACAATGACATCAGGGAGAGATGCTGTCATCCTAAGCTCGTCCCGCAGTGCCAGCGTCCTGGACATTAGAATCTCCAGAGTTGGAAGAAGGGTTCCAAAATATCTTCTCCTTGCAATATGTCTAGTGAGTGGCTTCAACACAATACAATTCAATATTCCTTTAGGAACAGATACTCCCAATCAGTGAAGCATTTTATTCCAAACTGAGTGCAAACAGTATTTAACTCAGCAACTGGAATGTCAGTGATCCTGGACAGCGCATCGTGAAATGAATTCCATCGTGTTGAAGTAGGCACTATGAGTTTTTTCTTGAAAAAATTCTCTACTAACTGAAGCCACAGAGGAACGGTTCGCTTTTGTCCACAGTGCAGAACACTTGGAAGTAGCACGTCTGTAGATGATTTTGGACTCATTTGCTTGGAGCCATTTCTCGACATCATGAAAAATTAAGTTCAGTGTATGTGATGCACACCTTGTGTGGAGGGAGAGAAAACTGTCCATCAGAGTCTGTAGAGAGAGTCTGCTCAACATCAGTAAATGTCACTACTTCATCTTCCTCTGACTCGTCATCAGAATCTGATCGTTCGAACATTCTAAAGGCTTTGACAAAATTGGACCCGTGTTCCATCACAGTTGCGGTCACTTTAGAGTTAAGTCCATAGGCTGAATGGACTTGCTCGATTTCATTGGCGATTACATCATAAGTGTGTCTCCTTCTAACTCTTTTACAAGCTAATGCTGCACGTCCACGTACAAAAGTAGAAGGATCAATCCAATGTGCTGTCATTCCAAGAAAACTTCTGTTATGGCTCGTCCAAATGTCGGCAGTCGTGGAAATATATTCCAAACTCTCGAATGTCCTTTTAAGCTCAATTTCCATGTTGGTGTAACACTTATCTAAGTAAGACGAAAAAGTTTTTCGATCAGGCAGTGCTGCTTTTTAGCCACACACCGGTATTTTATTTAATATACGCCTAATAGACGGAGATTCTACAGTACGCAGCGGTAGCATCTCTTCCACTATGTAGCCTGCAATCATTTTTTTAAGCTCACCTTCAGACACTTTCTCCACTGCCGATGTAAAATCAAGTTTTGCCTGCTTAACAGGGGTTGCCATAGTGTTATCTGTCGATGAACATGGATCACTCAAAAGTGTTCGTCGATGCTGCCTTGTAAGGTGCTTCAGTTGATTACTTGTGCTATTGACAGCGGCCGGTAGTTTTTCTCCCCAGGACATAGCTTACATTTTACTGTAATGTTTTTATCTACCAGTAACTGGAATAATTCCATTTGGCAAAACAGCCACTCGCTTCTGCCGACATCTTCCACTTCAGACAGTGACTATCCCTGCGTTCCATTCAGAAGGGCTCATCCCTATGCCTTAATCCCTTCAATGCCCTGGCTACACGGAGGCTACACAGAGGAGGTTTCTCGCTGCGGTCACATCCACCAGCTGCGAGTGCCCTTGCACACCAGCAGAGGACACTGTTTCCACTAACACTACACACATCATGGACTCAGTTTCCCACAATGCTTTGTATGTCATCTGTGTAATCATGTGCAGCTGTTTCCCAGTACCTCGTTATCCATGTGTCTCTCTCCCTATATAACCCTGTTCTATTGTTTCTCTTTGCAAAGCATTGTCGCGTGGTTCACAGCTTCACTGAGCGTTTTCCTTGTTTCTATGTTCCGGTCTTTGATATCTGCCCAGTATCCTGGTTTTCCCATTCCTGTTTTGCCCTCTGGTCTTGTTTGTTTGTTTGGACTGATTTACTGTGCTCTGTCCTTCTGCCTGTTTAATGGACTACGACTTTGGATTGTGTTAATAAACTGCACTTTGATCTTGTCTCGTTGTTAACCACCAAATCATTACAGCTGCACATTACCTGCTTTTTTTGTGTGTGTGTGTGTTGTAATTTAAATTTTAATCATTTGCTTGCGTATTACATATTAATTTGGTTATGTGTGAGTATTAGCTGGAGAGGACCAAGACCAAGATGGAGAAATATGGAACTGGTTGCGGTGGCGTGGCTAATTATGACTAGCTGCATTGTGCAAGGAGTTACACATTGGCTTGCAGATTTCAGACCGCTGATATACAGCAGGACAGAGCTGTTGGATTTGGGGAGTTGCGGCGGGCTACCGTCGACAAATCTGATGAGAGATATACCTAAGGCGCTACTATGTCAACCGAGGCCTATTCCTTGTTGTGTTAGGATTAGGAAGCGGGGCAAGAGAGGCGGTGTCAGGCATCATATCCGAAGAGCCAGAAAACTACCTCGCCCACCAGTGTTACTCTGCAATCCTCGCTCCCTGCAGAACAAGCTGGATGAGCTGCGTACACAAGATGGAGTTTGTTATGAGTATCGTGAGTCTGGATTGATGGTTTTTACCGAAACTTGGCTGTCCAATGATGTACCAGACAGTTTGATACAAATTGATGGGTTTTCCCATGTACACTTGGACAGAGATGAGAACTCTGGTGAAAAGAGAGGCGGGGGAGTTTGGTTTATATTAACGATAGCTGGTGTTGTAACTTCACAATCAGAGACAGCATATGCAATCCTGATCTAGAATTACTTTGTATTACCATAGTGCTTTTTACAAAGCAGATTGTGTCAAAGCAGCTTTACAGTGATAACTAGTATATAATTTTGGCTGCACAGCAGCTCTTAAAGTAAATGGTGTCATTGTCCACCCAGGTGAAAAAAAAAGTATACTTGAATGCATTAAAAAAAATACTTAGAGGGATAGTTCACCCAAAAATGAAAATGTGATGTTTATCTGCTTACCCCCAGGGCATCCAAGATGTAGGTGACTTTGTTGTTCAGTAGAACACAAATGATGATTTTTAACTCCAACCGTTGCAGTCTGTCAGTCGTATAATGCATGGCAATGGTAACAAAATCTACGAAAGTAAAAAAAACATGTACAGACAATTCCAAATTAAACCTTGCGGCTCGTGACGACACATTGATGTCCTAAGACACGAAACGATGGGTTTGTGCGAGAAACCGAACAGTATTTTTATCATTTTTTACCTCTAAAACACCACTATGTCCAACTGCCTTGTGCTCACGCACGGCATCAGGTGTGTGAAAGGATGGTTTCAGGTGTACTACAAGTGGTAACTACATACATTTTTTAATACAGAGATATGTTAAAAGCACATTTTAGTTCATATTCATGGTGTCTCAAAATGGCACAGTTAAATACACTTAGGTGTTCTCAAGATTATCTTAAGAAGCACTAAAGAAGAACTTTTAGTATATTAAGTACAAAATAAGTGCACGAAATAAGTGCAGGGGGGTTCTATGCTATGTTCTAATGCTAGGAAGATTGTTCCAGAGTTTAGGTGCCAAATAGGAGAAGGACCTACCACCTGCGGTTGATTTTGATATTCTAGTTATTATCAACTGGCCTGAATTCTGAGATCGCAATAGACATGAAGGACTATAATGCATTAAGAGCTCACTCAGATACTGGGGAGCTAAACTATTTAGTGCTTTGTAAGTAATTAGCAAGATTTTAAAATATATATGATGTTGGCAGAACTGGGCTAATATGGTCATACTTCCTGATTCTAGTAAGAACTCTAGCTGCTGCATTTTGTACGAGCTGTAGTTTCTTTATCAAGCGAGCAGAACAACCACCCAGTAGAGCGTTACAGTAATCTAGCCTTGAGGTCATGAACGCATGAACTAACATTCTGCATTTGTCATTGACAGCATATGTCGTAGTTTAGATGTCATTAAATCAATGGAAAGGTTTATTATAGAACAGCTGTGAAGGCAAGTGGAGCCATCCTTAGACTATTATCAGTTTGCTTACAAGAGTAATCATCGTACTAATGATGCTATTGCAACGCTAATCCACCTTGTTCTGAAGCATCTGGAAGCCCCGTTGCCTATGTTATGTTGCTTTTTATAGATTTTTTATAGTTCTGCGTTCAACACGATTCAACCACATATTCTGCTGGAGAAATTAGTTCATTTAAATGTTAATTCTTCTTTGATAAATTGGTATTATTCTTTCTTGACAAACAGGACACAACAAGTCAAAATGAACTCAGCGTTATCTGATGTTGCAGTAAGCAGCACAGGGGCCCCACAAGGATGTGTAAGTTCACCTTTTCTATTTACTTTATACACAAATTACTGTATTAGTCACCAACCGAATCAATTTGTATTGAAATTTTCAGACGATACGGTAATTGTGAACCTGTTAACAAGAGATTCCAGCATTGATGAGTACAAAGCAGCTGTCGAAGGGCTTGTGAGCTGGTGTGATGCTCATCACCTCCTGATCAATGTTAAGTAACCTGAAGAAGTTATTATAAATCCTAGATCAGTGGGTGACAGGAGCTCTGTTGTAATACATGAACAGGAGATTAAACAGGTGGCTTCTTACAAATATTTGGGAGTCCACATTGACACATGGCACACCCATGTTTGAAGTGTTTGTTCAGGAGTTCATCAGCGCTTACATTTCTTAAGAAGGCTACGATTATTCAGAGTTAGTAGCAATATCATGCAAATTTTTTATAGAGCTAAATATATTTTTTATTAAAAAAATATATTTAGTTATCACTTGTAGTACACTATGGGTTCAAGTATACTATAAGGGGTAGCTAAATACATTTTTTAAATACAGAGATAGTATATTAAAAGCACATTTTAGTTCATATTTCATGGTGTCTCAAAATAGCACAGTTGAGTTTAAGAAAATTATTTTTCTTAAAATTCTTATCATTGGACATATAAAAAATGACGCCAAGCTGTTTTTTGTTTTTATCTAAAAGATATAAAACTCTACCGTACGGTTGAGATGTTGGTTTATGGTAATCTTATATGGTAAATCTCACATTTGCAGTACTATTTTATGGGCTTTTCTGAATAATAAACATACCTGTAACAGTGTTTGTACCTTCCATAATTAGCAGGGTTCACATGAAATTACATTTATTTTAAAAAAAAGGGTGTTAAGAAATAAATAATACATTACATATACTGAATTGTGGTGGTCAATATAATATCCAGGCCATTTTCAGTGATTTTAATTCATAAGTTTCAAAAAAATTCAGCAAATTTCAGTAAATTCAGGTAATAGGGCAATTTAAAGCATTTTACACAACAGGAAAAAATTTCTCAACAGGAATACTGCAAGCTTTGTATAATATCTAAGTCCATTTATCGTCCATGAATTCTTTTTTATAGTCATTTTACTTGAGCTCCTGAATGTTCAAACCAGAGTTTTTCAATTTTTTGGGTTTGGCTGACAGGTACAACCAACCATTTCAGAGTGCTTTTATACATGTGTTACTGTATAAGCACTCCTTTAGGCTCTGCTGACGCGTGCGGTGTGAAACAGGCATTAGACCTAGATCATACCATATGTAGGAGCAAAGTGCTACATTTAAAGAAGAATTTAGTTTGCGAATAAAAAAAAAAAAAAGGATATATTCTATATGTTTGTTTTGTTATGTCACATGATCTTCTTTGTTCTGTTTTTCCCGCCATCATCAGTCACAATTGGACACAAACTAGATCATCACAGCTGTTTGTCATTTTGGTTAATTGCACAGTGTATTTACGTTTCTGATTTCCCTATGTTCTTTGTCTGGTCTTGTCTTTCGTGAGTTGTGTTGCGTTTTTGCCTGTACCTGTTGGATCTATCAAGTAAAGACTTATTTTGTATCTTATCTCCTTCGTCGTGCGTTTCCTGTGCAAGCAACCCCCTGACAGAAGACCGGACCAAACAAAAAGTGATTGTAAGCGTTGCGCTTATAAAAGTTTATCTTTCCTTTTTCGTGTTCAGTGTTTTGTTTTCCGTTTTGTTATCACACTGTTGGCACTATGGACCTTGCACCCATTCAACTAATGTGCCTTGAGTAGGGAACTCGCTCCCTCGAGGAACATTTTAATGGAATTTTTGTTCCTAGCCCCTCTGACCACCTTCCCGGATGACACCCTGTGCTCGTTTCTGATCGCCGGACTCAACACCTCCACGAGAGCGCTGTTATCCGGGAAGGGACCTCGAGGGAGCTTTGCCACATTCGTGGAGTGGGTACTGGCGTCCTGTGGATCGCCACTCACCGTCGGACCTGTCAACGATGACGCCAGCCCCACTCACAACCCAGTGCACAACCAAAACCACCCAGACGGTGAGGATCTACAGCTTGAGCCCACCGCAGGCCACGTGAGTAACTCCACCGCAACGTTTGAGCCAGCGCCTGTTGGAGCGACCGAGCCGAACAACGCGATGGAGCCTGAGCAACACGAGTCTGAGCAGGTGTGCGAGCTGGCTACTACATCCATCGTCGAGGGAGTTCTAGTGGACATCGAGGCCATGGAAGTGAGCCCCGCCCACCCTCCTGCCACTGAGAGTGAGTTGTTGGATGCTACACTGGACTTATGTCATTTTGGAGAAATTGAACCTTTTGCGCTATTATCATCGGAATCTGTCAATCATGTACCTAGTTCTCTGTCCCCTCCCATCCTCCCTCTCCCCTCCCATCCTCCCTCTCCCCTCCCATCCTCCCTCTCCCACCACCTCTCCAAAATGACTGTGAGACATCCACTTCAGTCCCCAACCAGTTCTGCTACCCTGTCTTCGCTGTCTCCCATCAGCCCCTCTGTTCCTCCTCTACCTCCTCTCAGTGGCGCGGTTACACCGCTGGACTGCTGGGAGTCATCTCCTCCTGGGCTTTGGGAGCCCGTGGCTCCGCCTCCGGCCTCAGCATGCTCCACTCCACTTCGACTCGACATTCCACCATGGCTCCACCATTCCACCATGGCTCCTCCCTCCAGCGACGCCGCCCTGGTTGTGCACTGGGTTACCATTCAGCCCGTCCCTGTTCAAGGCCACCCTTTGGATCACACCACCTGCACCACCCTGGACTCTTATGCTCCGCCCCCTCCGGGTTGGCCGTCCACCTCCAGAACCACCACCTGCATTCTTCTCCACGATCCGATCTGCCGGCTGTTGCCATCCTGTCACCTCCCCTTCTCTCCAGCCCTCCACCACATCCTCGTCTCCCAACACCCTCCCTCCCTCTGTGGGTGTTTCTGTTTTTGTTACGGTGCGAGGTCACGCCTACTCGGAGGCGGCGTAATGTCACAGACTCTTCTGTTTGTTTTGTTATGTCACATGGTCTTCTTTGTTCTGTTTTTCCCACCATCATCAGTCACCATGGACACAATCTAGATCATCACAGCTGTTTGTCATTTTGGTTAATTGCTCAGTGTATTTAAGTTCCTGATTTCCCTATGTTCTTTGTCCGGTCTCGTCTTTCGTGAGTTGTGTTGCGTTTTTGCCTGTACCTGTTGGATCTATCAAGTAAAGACTTATTTTGTATCTTATCTCCTTCGTCATGTGTTTCCTGCGCAAGCAACCCCCTGACAATATGAATGCAATCCAGACATGCTACATCTGCCATTTTGGCATTGCAATGTAAATTGTGTTGCTTCCATGCAATTTACAAGTCCTCTACTATTCCATGAGGCCTTGGAAAAGTGTCTTTGTATGTAACACTCACTTTTCATTACCCAATCAGTTCCTTTTCACTATACGCAAAATAAAATACTGCATAAATGTATGTGTGAGTAACATTTATGTATTTTAAATTCCATTAATTGTTTTACTATGTCTGCTTGAGGGGAAAAAAATATATTCCCATCAAAATCCTCATAATCCACTCTCAGAAGACCCTATTGTCACACTTCAGTTCCTACCATCTGGCTATTTTTACCCTTTACAGACATATCAACCGTACGGTCATGCATAGATTTGAAATTATGGCAAACGGGTGTTTCTGTATTTCTCTTACATTTTGCCATATTTCTATTGTTTAGATTCTACCCTACTAACTACAACATTATGGTTTGACCCTATAATTTGATGACCGATCAGCAACTTCATTCATTTGTGTGACCAACTGAAGTGTGCAAACTGATGCTGTCACCTGAAAACTGAAAAGTCCCATCCCTCCATGACAAAAGCAGACAGTGGGATGGGGAATTAGAGCTGTGGAAGATTTTTTTTCTCATCTCCTTCTTTTGACTGATTTTTTTCACTCTCAAAGTAAGGTCTACTGTACGGTTGAGAAATCAGTCATCATTGTCCAGCTTAAGTAAATTCAGTATTGATTCATTCAGTTGTAAAAATCAATAATTACTACATTTATCTATATATCAGCACTGGAGAAAACACTGATATCATCATCCAGCTCAGTTCTGTTCGTATACAATAGTGTCAATGCAGGCAGGTCAAAAACATTATTGAATGTCAAGTGTCCCCAACTAAGCGACGGCAGCAAGGAACCCAAACTCCATCAGGTGACATCAGATGACAAACAGGCGATAAAAATGGAGGGAAAAAAAAAACTTGGGAGAAACCAGGCTCAGTCAGGGTGCCAGTTCTCCTCTGGCCAACAGCAAGGGTGTTTCTTAACCCATCAGCAGGACCGGTATCTGCTCCTTTGTGCAAGGAGGAACAGGATGAGCTCTGCCAGAGCCCTACAAAATGACCTCCAGCAGGCCACTGGTGTGAATTTCTCTGACCAAACAATCAGAAACAGACTTCATGAGAGTGGCCTGAGGGTCTGACGTCCTCTAGTGGGCCATGTGCTCATTGCCCGGCACCGTGGAGCTCGAATGGCATTTGCCATTGAACATTAAACAGAATTGGAAGATCCACCACTGCCACCCTGTGCTTTACACAGATGAGAGCAGGTTCACCCTGAGCACGTGACAGACGTGAAAGAGTCTGGAGAAGCTGTGGAGAACGTTGTGCTGCCTGTAACATCAATTAGCATGACCGGTTTGGTAGTGGGTCAGTGATGGTCTGGGGAGGCATATCCATGGAGGGACACACAGACCTCTACAAGCTAGGCAATGGCACCCTGACTGCCATTAGGTATCGGGATGAAATCCTTGGACCCACTGTCAGACCCTACACTGGTGCAGTGAGTCCTGGGTGGGCACGGCAATGAAATTTCAGCAAAATGGACTATCCTGCTGCATCATGTTTTCACTTTGATTTTCGGGTGTCTTTGAATTCAGTCCTCTGTAGGTTGATAATTTTCATTTCCATCAAACGATGTGGCATCCTTTTGTTCCTAACACATTACCCAGTCCATATCAGTATAGATATCCAGCATGATATTTTTCCCCATTGAAATCGGATGCGTTTTTAAAGTGTTCCTTTAATTTTTTTGAGCAGTGTATATTTGGGCTATTCTTGTACTCAATCTTTTGATTGAGATATACTCAAAAGTATAATTAACCCTTGTGCGGTGTTGAAAACTCTATCACACTCATGGTGTTCCCGGTCAAAAATGACCGGCCTGCAAAAATTGCTTATAAATCTCTCGTTATGCTACCTTATCACCAAATATTGGATTCAATCTTTTTGTCAGCTTGTTTTCTTTCAATTAGGATTGGTTTTATATTTATTTTTGGAACGGATCGATTGTAGGCCTAATTTATCTGAGCTCATGTACCTCAGTTTTTGAGTGGAAAAAAGTGTTATTTGTGGATAATTTTGTCAATTTTACATAAAATATGAAAAAAAAAAATTGCACTGTTTATCACACTAGTGTGCCTTAATGTTTAAACAGGAAATTTGTTTTGAAATGGTTTTATTTTGTTTTTATTTATTACAAAGTCACACTTGTGGTGTTCCCGGTCAAAAATGACTGGCCTGCAGAAAAATAACTTATAAATCACTTGTTACGCTATTTTATCACCAAATATTTGATTCAATCTTTTTGTCAACTTGTTTTCTTTAAATTAGAACAGGTTTTGTAATCATTTTTGTAACAGATTGATCGTAGGCTTCATTGATCTGAGCCTCACTGATCTGAGGATAAAGTTCATCTCTGTGCAAACGAAAGCCTGTAATACTCAAAATAGTTTGTTAGTGTACATGAACGTGCATGGATGCACGGATATGCATGTACCCACACATGCAGAGGTTCAAGGCCTTTATTTTTGCTTGCCCACATGTATATATGTGAATATGAACATGATGAACATGCTCCTGAACACTAATTGTTTCTCTGATTTTCGACTCCCCCATTCATTTTCAATGGGCGGTCATTTTTGACCAATATAAGCTCATATCAATGAGGCCTACAAATAAAAACAAAACCTGTCCTAATTTAAAGAAAACAGGTTGACAAAAAGATTGAATCCAATATTTGGTGATAAAATAGCATATATATCTGCTTTATATGTATATGTATACATTTCATAAAAATAATAATCGTGTTGTAATGTATGGAAAATGGGTCGAATAATGACTAAAATGCAGTGGCTCCACAATGACTTAACCACACAGGGCACTTTGTGAATATTAATTTGTCATTAAACAAGATGTAAGTACAAATATTCTGCATTTCATAAAGATTTCCTGCTTTTTTACAATGGGTCTTGCATGACTATAGACGTGTGAAGGATGTCAGTGGACGTCTATTCACTACCTCTTAAAAACTACTTGGGGCACTTAAATCAATTATTGCAATAGTAACCAAGGTGTAAGCACGATTGCTTTTGCAAATTTCATAAGGATTTCATGATGGACTATAAATACACGTGTAAAGGACGTCACCTAGTGGACGCCCTCTCACAACTGATTCACAACAGGGTATATATTGAACTAAACATAGCTAAAAGTCAAAGTAACAATTACACATGCAACCCCAGAGAACTGTAGACATGTACAAACATATCTGAATGCATTTTTAGGAAATGTTCTGTGTTACATATTTTTATTGATTCATGCCGTCCTACCGCAAATGTTTGCTGGGTACTGGCTTAAAGAATTAAAGGTGGTGGCAGCAGTCTATTTAGTGAAGAAAATATTACACTGGTGGCAGCGGTGGGATATTAGGGCCCATTATGTTAGATCCAGAAGGCGGTAACACACTGCTTCTTTAAATGATAGGGTGCTGACAGGGCAAGGTTTAGCATCTAGGATGGTGACAGCACAAGCTGTTTTTATGCCTGAGACCTTTACAGGAGCTAATCGTGAGTGGTCAGATTGAATAGGACAATTTGAAATGGCCGATTAAGTGAATGGCTGGGACAACAGCTTGAAGTTGAAGTTGAAGTTCCTCACCTTATTGCCACTGGTAGGGCTCAAGATATTCATTGTGGATTATCCGCAGAGTCTCAGAGCAGTCATGTAATATTAAAAGCATCTTTAGGAAGGTGCTTGGAGCCATTTGATAGGGATGACTGGAACCATGCCGGATTTTTAGCTTGTTGACGGTTGCATAATGAGCCGATGCTGTATGAGTGACCTAGACACACTCAAGGGCTGTGACATAGAGAGAAAGGGCAACCTCTTCAGACATGACAGGGAATTCAGGAACCGACAGACTTGACGCTATAGAGCAGGGGTGGGGAACGTTGATCCTGGAGGGCCATTGTCCTGCAGAGTTTAACTCCAACCCTGAAAAAATAAAAACACTCATCTGCCTGTAACTTTAGTAAACCTGAAGACCCTGATTAGCTTCATGTGTGTTTAATTAGGGTTGGAGCTCTGCAGGATCAATGTTCCCCACCCCTGCTATAGAGGAAGCCTTCTTTGTCTTTCTCTGCCTACATTGGCGGGGCGATGGCATCGAGATAGCTATTTCTAGGGGAACAGCAGCATTCACGGCCATCTCAGGGAAAGCTGCAGCATAAACGGCCGCTGCAGCTTCATCAGCTGCCTCAGGTGGCACTGCAGCTTCTTTGACCGCCACGGGGGGCGCTGCAGCATACATGACATACAAGACATGGGCAGAGCTGCAGGGTGCGCTGCCACGGCGGACCGGTTCTTCGTCCACCTCCATTTACAGGTCATCGGAGGGCTGGGGCATCCACTGACTGCAGGTGGAAGGAGGGAACAGTCAGTTTAGTCAGAGCACAATGCCCATCTTTGGATCTCTCTCAATGTATGACATAGGACCACTGTTTAGGAGCCACGACCACAGAAATCACCACGATTGGTCATCTTTCATCTGAGACAGCCCAAAATTGTACAATGTGTACCAGGCATTAGATGAAATCAACTGAAGATAAAAGATCTCAGCAAAGGAGGATTAAAAAACTCCAAAAAACAGCATTACCAGATTATTACTAATTTATTGCCACTTATTACTAACCAGATTGACTTTATTTCTGTCATATGTCTACAGAAGCTCTTATTCAGATCAATAATACAATAATACATGATACAGATGCCAGATCTTCTAATCAAGATAACTGATTTCTGGCTATCCAGTGCAATTTGCTTTTCTTACTTAGATTTATTGTCTTGTTTTCTGTCCAAATATCTAAACAATCTTAAATCAAGTAGCATTTTCTAGACAAGTAAAAAATATTGTCTTGTTTTCAGAAAATAAATAAATACAAATTAAGTGAGTTTTTGCTTAAAACAAGCATAACAATCTGTCAATGGGGGAAGCAAAATAATCTTGTTTTCTGTTTGAAATGAGATTATTTTGCTAAACCCATTGGCAGATTAAAAAAATCTAAGTAAGAAAATAAGAAAAGATTTTTTGCAGGGTTCTTTAAACAAATTTGCAGATATGATTAAAATATCTGGATTGAGTTAACTGATATACAGTTTGTTCTTGTGTTCATTGGAAAGGGCAGATATCTATACTCGAAACTACGATCAGCAATGGCGATTGGCTGGCGGCAAGACAGCAAAAAATAGACATTATATAATCAAAAATGGAAACCGCAGGCAAAATGACATAAATGTGCTAATAGTTAAATTAAATGAACTCTATAATAAACATTAATACATACAAATTAATTACAATACAATATATTTATTAAAGTAGATACATTTGTTACATTTCTTACTTTTTAGACAGAAATCATTCTACAGAGTGAAGATTCAGCCCTGAGGGTTGTAAAAAAATGACTGAACTTCATAAAAAAATAAATAAATCCAAGACATTTTTGTAAATGATTACACTGTCCTTCATTTTCCTGCCATCAACAATCCTTTTCATTTTTACTCTAGTTCAAGTATGTTGGCATCATAAAAATCATGTTTCATTATCAGATTAAGCCTGACTGTTACTGAGTCACTACCACATGTGGATTCACAGACTCAAACACATCAGTGTCAGTAATATTACATGCCGTTTTTAAGCACACACACTCTCTCCAGCTACTTTTTTAATTTACTAGATCTCTAGTGTCACAGTTTGGAATTTACTCTTGTAGATTGATACGTTTTGGCAATAAAAGTGTCATGAAAATACTGGAAAATCTAGACCCAAGTCCCAGAGGATAGTGTTAAAGCACCTGACACATTGTTTCCCTTTAAAGACAGAAACATGCTCTGACCTCAAGGTTAAACACAGTGATGGCTGGCCAATAGAGGGCGCTCGGGTGCCATCCTCCCTGAGCCACACACACACACAAAATAATAATAATTTATACAAATTGATTTTTAGATACGATTTCTCTGTAAAGCTGCTTTGAAATGATATGTATCATGAAAAGCGCTATACAAATAAATGTGAATTGAATTGAATTGAATATGATATGATATATGATAGAAATCATCTGTGCACAATATATGCTTATCCTCCTCATGTTGAGCTCTGAGGATCTCCTACAGGAGGCGGGTCTATGTGGCAGTTCAGTATATTGCTGATGAACCTGTTCACGATATGGCATTATATATAGCCAATCAGCGTCCTCAAATCTAATCTGATTATTTTATCGCCTTTAACAAGCCACAGCTAAAGACGAGTCCAGCCTAACGGCGAGTGCAATGATCACTGCTTACATTCTCAACACTTGTCAATGAATCTCTTTCTGTTTCAGAAGCTCGAGACTGCAAGAGATCATCCCCACAGAAGTGGCACAAGTTTTCAGGTTGGCGTAGCATTCCCTCCGAATGAAAGAACACCCATTACAATCAGTGATGCTGTCTACACTGGATGCAGTGTGTATGTAATGCCTTTTATCATTTTCACTGTTTGGCATCTCAAAGTCCTGGCACTTTACTGCTGAAAATAAACCCACAATCAACACAAATTCACTCATTAGTGGTACTGTATTCTGTGCTTTAACAGTCGAATGGTCCATTTTTTTAGCTAAGCACCGTTATATCAGCTGTCAAATGGCTATTTAACAATTACATTCAATCCCTTGCTTCTGACGGTGTGATTTTTTAGTTTGTTACACCACCCCAAAAATTATTTGGCACCAGCCGTCACTAGTTAAATGTGCAAATTAACCTGCTTTTCATGTCATCACATAAATCAGGCAGGGAATACTGGTGTAATAACTACAAATCAAAACGATCTTTTAGTAATGCTGTTTTCGGTGCTGTTTTTACTAACAGGGGTGCGTTTCCCGAACAACAATGTAACTCGCTGCTGAACTACCATAGTACGATGCATCGTTGAACAAATCAACTAGCTGGTCACGACTGTTTCCCGAAACCGTATTGTCGCAAACCTGTCGTTCAACCACGTTGGTGAATGACGTCACGCAGGTGGTGGGGTAATAAGTTCTTTAAATTAATCTGTTTGAAATCTAATTAATGCTAGAATTTCTGCTATGAATTATGGACATGGCATCAGAGGACTAGTTCTCATTTTCCTCAGTTATTTTGCTTTATTTCCAGATTGAATCAAATGCTTGTTCTGACGTACTAGAGCACGTACGCACATGTGCACTCTCCAAAAACGGTGCTTTAAATCTCTTGACAAACTAGAATAAATGACATTTGTATATATTCGAAATAAAAATGTACATTGTACTTAATGTCAGCTTGCTTATTTTGCTCAAGATAAGGATTTATTAAGTCCACATGTCATAAAAACAGGAAACTATGCTTCTAACTACAGCTTGAGAGCTGTCGTTCCAACCACTCAAGTTTGCGATGCAGTTTGCCAATGTTCGTTTGAACTATGGTTTCGGGAAACACCAAATCGTTGAACTATATAAGTAACGACAGAACTTGCGATGTTAGTTGGCTAACGATGCTTTTGGGAAACGCACCCCAGATAGTGTCTGTATGTGGGGTGAATCTTAGTGCAGCATTAAAAATAAATAAATAAAAATAATGGGAATAAGATGAATATGTCAAACACTACTGCTGCTGTTCACTGAAAGCAAGGGTATCCCCTCTGGGTTTTCTCTCTGATGGGATCCCACAGCATCTCCTCTGTCTATCTCTCTCCCACGGTTCCCTGTAAGAACACAGAAAGAATCACAGATGGTGAAAAGACAGCAATGACTGTTGATGTTGCAACTACATGGAGCATTTTAGTGTTTCTATAAATCTGCAACAGAGTAAATATCAGAGATTTTTATATGATCAAAGACAAATTTATGTCAAATATCAGTCTTTTTTATATGGGCTTTGTTTTTGCTATATGTTTATACTATACGTTTTCTTTTTAATACTGGGGAATGGAAGTAGGACTTCTAACTTTATTTTTATCATTTCTTTTTAATTATTCTTCTTCTTCTGTTTATTCTTCTTCTTCCACTCTGGAAGTCTATGGCAGCCCATAGAACCGCTTGCGGGAAAGTTGTGAAATTTGGCACACAGTTAGAGGACAGTCTGATTTGTGTCCATAGCAAATTTGGAGTCTCTAACTCAATCCCTCTAGCGCCACCAGCTGTCCAAATTTGAAAATTTTTCCACCATTCTGAATTTCCTGAAAAACTTACTTTCAAATCTTCAGACCATGCCGACAAAAAATTATGGAATTCAAGTTGATTTCTCAAACCGTTTACGAAAAACACGCAAACTAATTGTACGCAGCGCTTGTGAAAATAGACATAAGGCTGTATCTCCGCAACGCTTTATCATATTCAGACCAAACTTGGTACATGTCATCTCAAGCATGACCTGAGGCATCATGCAGTGTTTCGGCGCAGCGCCACGTACTGGTGCGGAGATATGAATAATGGCTATTTTTGCTTATAACTTCTGATGGGTTTGTCCAAAAACATTTGGTCTCGTTAGATTCGGGGCATCATGCCGAGTCGAATGATATCCAATTTTCCCATATTGTCCATTTTGACTGTCGGCCATTTTGAATTTTGTGCTAAAATGCTGTATTTTATGAACGCATTAGCGTATCGTTACGGAACTCGGTATGGGTCTTTAGCACCATGCCCACCATGCGCCACCTTGTGGTCAATAGTTATAATTAAATTTGCAAAAATGCTAATAACTTTTGACTCTATAAACCGATTGTAAGGGAACTGGTCTCAGTAGATTCCTTGGGTCATGCTGAGAACACAGATATCAAATTTCTCCGCCTAGACCCTTGCTCCGATTTTCACCAAAATCGAACCGTATCATCTTCAGACCATGTTGACAAAAAGTTATGGATTTTAAGTCGATGCATCAAACCGTTTTCATATACCGGAGCAACGAATTTGAGGCATGATGCAAAACCCACTCTTGAAGCTGTATCTCTGCAATGCTTTTGCATATTGACACCAAACTTTGCATGAGTCACTGTCACCTTACTTTGACCATAACACAACAATTTGGCCACAGCACCACCTATTGACTGAAAGTGATGAATCATTAAATCATTATTATTGAAGGTATTTATGATTTTTCTGTCATTTTGACTAAATATGGGCCTTTGGCACCATGCCCTGACAGTACACAAAAAGATTCAGCGCAGCGCCACCTTGTGGTCAAAAGTTGTAACGAACTTTACAAAAATGCTAATAAGTTTTGACTATATTAACCGATTGTAATGAAACTGGTGTCAGTAAATTCCTTGGGTCATGCTGAGAACATAGATATCAAATTTGCCATAGTCGGCTGAACTTCCTGTCCGCCATATTGTTTTTCTTTAAAAACCTACTTTTTTTCGAACTCCTCCTAGGCCCTTGCTCCGATTTTCACAAAAATAGGAACCGTAATATCTTTAGACCATGCAGACAAAAAGTTATGGATTTCAACGAATTTGAGGCATGATGCAAAACCGACTCTTGAAGCTGTATCTCTGCAATGCTTTGGCATATTGACACCAAACTTTGCATGAGTCACTGTCACCTTACTTTGACCATACCACAACAATTTGGTCACAGCGCCACCTATTGGTTGAAAGTGATGAATCATTAAATCATTATTATTGAAGGTATTTATGATTTTTCTGTCATTTTGGCTAAATATGTCTTTAATTGCTCAATGTTGCAGTAAGTCTGATGCTCCCAGCTGTGCTGGGATGACTTGTTGTGCCTTCTTTTTGCTTGGCCCTGATAATTGCTGCTTGCAGCTATATTTAACTTCTGAAATTGGATTTCATTTAGTGGAAAGCTGTGTAGTATTCTTCAGAGATCTAATCAATAATCAATACTCACCACGCACAGTAACTCTGAATCGCTTATATTTGGTCTCTCTGCTGCTGATGATCTTGAGTTTATACAGTCCAGAGTCAGTGTTTGTGATGTTTGTGATGGTCAGAGATCCAGTCTGACGGTCCAGCTCCAATCTGTCCCTGAATCTCCCACCAGAACCATCATATGTACATGTCCTCTTATTCTCTATATCAGCTTTAGCTATAAGATTGTCGTCGGGGCCGAACATCCACAGTATCAGAGCATCTCTCTGTAGTTCACTAATATCAGTGTTTAGTTTGGCACATTTTCCCTCAATCTCTGACACTTTGTATTCTTCATTTGTTACAGCACCATATAGAAGAGAAAGAGAGAAAATGTGTGCAGATGAGCATCTCTGGTGCACTGAATGCTCGGTCTAAGTCATAATCTTACAATCTGCTAGTAAAATGTACTTTCTCATCTTACTCTTTACTTTCAAGAATCTCTATTCTGAAAAATGCATGTTTGTCTTTGAGGTTCATTTCAGAGTATCTAAACTGTAGTTCTGTAGATTGAAACAAATCATTATTACATTAAAAGACATGAAATACTCACCTTTGACAATAACCACCAATCTTTTGCATTTCGTCCCTCTGCTGCTGCTGCTGATCTGCAGCTTATAAACATCAGAATGTGCGACGCTGATGTTCCAGATGGTCAGAGATCCGGTTTGGTGATCCAGCTGCAGTCTGTCTCTGAATCTCACATCATTACCACGATACAGTGAGATCTTACTGCTGGCTTTGTTGATTTCAGCAATGCAAGTGTCATTGTCTCCATGTGTCCACAGTATCTTACTGTCTCCATCTAGTTCAGGAATATTAGTTTTTAGAGTGACGGAGTCTCCCGCGGTCACTTTCAGTGTATCCACTTCATGTCACGGCACCACATGCAACAGAAAATTATGGTCATAAGAGCGTGCAGGTGAACATCTCTCTGAACACTCAATATAAGTGTATTTACATAATAATTTCATTAAAAACTTTAGCTACTCACACCATACTGTAACTCTTAACTTCTTATAGGAGATGTTATTTCTGCTGCTGATTTGTAGGTGATAAACTCCAGAGTCTGTGCTTTTAGTGTTTGTGATACTGAGTGATCCAGTCTTATTATCCATATTCAGTCTTCCTCTGAATCTCTCATCATCAGCATCCTTATATGAGATCTGATTGGTGCTTCTATCTCTTTTAGCTATAATGGCGTCTTCAGATCCAAACCCCCAGAGCACCTGATCATCTGTCTGTAGTTCAGGAACACCAGTGTTTAGAGTGACGTTTTCTCCCTCTGAGAACCGCAGTGAGTCCACTAGACATGAAGAAATATGAACACGAGAACAAATAAGAGTGAGCTGGTGAAAATCTGAATCCCAAACATGAGGTATACATGCAACGTTAGGCACATTCAGCTTAATATTTGATTAATTCACCTATTTTTTGTAGGACAGCGCAGGAAGACAGGAAATTAAGGGGAGAGGAGGGAACAGGATCATGACGTGACACACTGACCGGTTTCTAACCTGAATCTCAATGAGCAAACAATATTTTACCACTGCTTATTTTTCATTATACTGTGACAAAATTTCTGAAAATACAGGTCTATAAATTTGTCAATAATGCACACCCCTAATCACACCCTACATTTTTCACATTAAAGCTGCAATATGTAATATTTCTGTCCGCTAGAGGTCACTAGAGGTCTATTCAAAACAAAGGCGTAGCTTGATGACATCTAGTTTTATTGAGGAATCTTGGGACATGGTCTCCATCTCAACGGATGGTGCAAAAGAATAGGGATTGGAGTCGGGAAGAAATCATGTTCATGGATGAGATTATTAACGTTACTGTATGAAGCAGAGCAGGAGCGAGTGTTGTAGGAGCTGAACGAGGCCGCTGGAGTGATTGAGCAACACATGCCTCACGAGCACCGGGACTTTTATTATGAAACAGTCGCCGGCGCTGCTTCCGCTATTCCAGTCATGAGTATGAGGTAACTCAGCTCTGTTTATCATATTAGATACATTTGAGTGTGTTGAAAATGTTATAATGTTACTCTGTGCGTTCGCTCGGCGGCTGCTTTGAGATACTGTTACACACTGCAGTAAGATTTTACAATATCATATTAAATGCTGGATGGCTTGTCTTGATAAATGGCATGCAATTAATTTAAAATCGGATTGTATGATGGAGAAAATGCTGTTACTAAAAATAAAGCTGCATCTGATTATGCTATGTTAGCTACTTGTTTTTCTCTGAGGCATGGTAAAGCATGGTACTCGCAAAAAACAAGAAAATTAGATTTAAACAATAAGACTAAACGTGTTGAGCTATATAACAATAATTAGTTCCCTTTCGAGGGAACTCGCACTGCGTCCCGAAGGGGGCGCTATGGGAACGCCCTCAGCGTGAATGCGTCTGATGCACGTGTGTCAACTAGTCCAATGGCGAGAGTGAACGTCACCGGCGGGTGACGTCACGACCAGGAAAGTATAAATACACATCCGGAAAGACCGGCTTCAGCTTTTTGTGCCTCAGCAAAGCGCTCTGTGTTAAACTGTCTCTGTCTATTTATTGTTGTTTGTCCTCAAGCATTATATATATTCTAGACAGGAGCTTAGTGCCGAGGCGATGCTTAGATTAGGGTGTGCAGACGACAGTTATAAATATTCAACCAATCATTCAGACCGTGTACACTTGTCTGGTGGTTCATTGATGCATTTAATTTGAGGAATTAAATGGGATATTGCCTGGTTTTTAAAAGCTATATGTCTGCACTAATGACTCTTTATTTAGCCTTTCATCCAGACCGTTTTTACCTGTCTGGTTGATATGTGACTGCATTTAATTTTGAGAGATTAAATGAAATTTGATGTGTGTATGGCCTATATGCCTATATATATACATACTATATTTAGCATTTCTTTCAGACCATATTAACTTGTCTGATAGATCATTTGCTGCATTTAATTTTGAGGAATTAAATGGACAGTTGGCTGTAATTTAATTTTGAGAAATTGAAATAATACATATTTATCTAACTTTAAGTAGTTAAATTCATGTATTAGTTCAGCCTTTCATGTAGATCCTGACGCCAGTGGTGTTAGGCTTCTTAGGGCAGGCCCCTGCGGGGTGGAGCGGTGTACACCTCAGTATACGGTGCCCGTGCCACTTCGTTGCCCTCAGGGGACCGATCTGCCAACCCCATCACCTTCGGTGCTTTGGGGCGCAGCGGTTTCCAGCAAGCTTTGATTCAGCGCTCACACAACGTTGCATCAGGCTTGCACCCTCTGAATGAAATCTAAGGGCAGCCCCATACGGGATAGAGCGGTGTACACCTCAGTATACGGTGCCCGCTCCACTTCATTGTCCTTAGGGGGCCGTTCTGCCAACCCTTGGTGCTTCAGGGCGCAGCGGTTTCCAGCAAGCTATGATTCAGCGTTCACACGACGCTGCATCAGGTTTGCACCCTCTGAGGAGGGTCGAAAAGCAGTCAAATGGGTTGTTTCCTGCCAGTGTATTTCAGGTCACCAAAGTGGCTGCTCTAGGTTTACCAGAGACCAGCCTCTGAGAGGCTGGTTCCCCTTTGTGGATTTTCTGGCAGAGTTGAGGCTTCTGCCAAATTTATCTCAATGGGCAGGCTCTGGTAATGGAACAGAAAGTAAACTCTTTTGCGAAAGGAGCTACAAAACGGGTTCCTCCTCCCAGCAGAGAGTTAGGTTTTTATGGCCGTTACTATTTTGTTCCAAAGAAGGATTGAGGGTTGCATCCTAAATTAGATCTGAATCATTTGAATCATTCAGTCAGGAGACTTGGGTTCAAAATGTTGACGCTAAACCAGATCCGAGGACTGGTTTGTCATGATAGTTCTAAAGGATGCATACTTCCATGTCTCCATCCTTCCACAGCATAGGAGGTTCCTTAGGTTTGCTTTCAGGGGCAAAGTATACCAATATTAGATTCTTCCATTCGGTCTAGCTCCATCACCCCACACATTCATGAAATGCGTAGATGCAGCTCTGGCCTTGCTCAGGCTGCAGGGCATACGCATTCTGAACTGATTAGATGACTGGCTAATATTAGCGCAGTCGGAACAGATGGTCAGTTCAACATCGAGATGTTGTTCTTGCTCATATAAAAAATTGGGGTTGTGGCTGAACGCCAAGAAGAGTGTGCTTTCTCCATTACAGAGAACCACCTTCCTGGGCATGGTATGGATTCAGTGATGCTGCGGGCCGTTCTGTCGCCCACTCGTATTGCTGCAGTCTTTTCAGTCATACAGGAGATATAACTAGGCCAGTCACTCACTGTAAAACAGTTTTCTAAATCTGTTGGGTCTGATGGCAGCTGTGTCCAACGGTGATACCTTTTGGCCTGCTCTTCATGAGACCCTTACAGTGGTGGTTCAGGACCAAGGGTTTTCCCTGAGGGGGAACCCACTTCGTATGATCAAGTTCACGCGGCGGTGTCTCCGCGCCTTGGTTATAGGGAAGAAAAGTTGGTTCCTGTCCCAGGGCCCTGTGTTAGGAGCTTAATATCATTGAGTCACTCTCATGGTAGATGTTTCTCTCACAGGCTGGGGAGTGGTAATGGAAGGCCGCTCAGCTCAAGGGCTGTTTTGGAGTCATCATCTTTCGTGGCACATAATTGCCTGGAGATGATGGTGGTCTTCAATGCGTTGAAGTTCTTCCTCCCAGACCTGAGAGGTCATCGAGCTGTCTGGACAGACAATTCATCGATGGTCTCTTATATAAATCAACAGGGGGGTTTGCGTTTGCGCCCACTATCTGGCGCACCAGATCCTCCTGTGGTCCCTGGGGAAGATGCTCTCCTTGAGAACAATCTTATTTCAGGAACCTAGAATATAGGAGCAGACATCCTGTCGAGACAGGGGCTGAGGCCAGGGGAAGAAAGACTTCACCCCAAAGTGGTGAAGCTCATATGGGAGATTTATAGCCACGTGGAGGTGGATCTTTCGCGTCTCAGGATACGACGCGTTGTCCACTGTGGTTATCCCTTACGCATCCAGTTCCTCTTGGACTGGATGCCATGGTACAGACATGGCCGAGGCTACGTCTGTATGTTTTTCGCCCAATTGTTCTGCTCCCAGGAGTTCTGGACAAAATTCGCCGGGAAGGGATAAGTCTACTGCTAGTAGCGCCTTACTGGCCAAGTCGGATATGGTTCTTGGACCTCGTGTCTCTCCTTGACGGCTCTCCCTCGGAGATTCCGATCAGGAGAGACCTATCTCAGGTGATGGGCTTGATTTTTCACCCCGCCCAGAAGTATTGAACCTGTGGGTTTGGCCCCTGAGGGGGCCCAACTCATAAAATCTGGTCTCTCAACCGAGGTTGTGGTGACCATACTTTACTCCAGAACTCCAGCCACAAGGAAACTATCCTCGTATTTCTGTGTACCGTGTCCCTGTGGATGGTACAATTGTGGGGTATAACCCTTTGAGGTATTGTTTCCTTCGTGGCACTCTGAGGCTGAGGCCTGCAACATGCTCTAGGGTTCCTGCTTGGGAGTTGGTCTTTGTGTTGGAAGGCTATCTGCAGCTCCATTTGAGCCGCTTGATTCTGTCTCAGAAAATTTCTGAAGTTTCCTTGCCATTTCTTCCCTAAAAGAGTAGGAGACCTTCAGGCCCTATCTGTATCCCCTACGTGCCTTGAGTGTGCACCGGGGATGGTCAAAGTATTCCTTTACCCTACTGGGTTAAATACCTAAGGGTCTGACCAATATGCCACGGCCTATAGTGCTGCAAACTTTCTGTCCTCTGTTCTCAGATCCAGACCAGGAAAAGTTGAATCTTGTGGGTCCAGTGTGAGCACTGGACACCTAATTTCCACTCGGCTGCCCTGTGGAGAACATCAGATCAACTGTTTGTTTGTTTGGACTGCGCAATTAGGGGTCTCCCTGCGTCCATACAAATGGTTAGCAAGTGGATAGTTGAGACTATATCACTTGCGTATGAGGTCTCTGGTCAGAAGTATCCACTGTCTGTCAGAGCTCGCTCTACTAGGAGTATGGCGGCCTCCAAGGCCTTGATGTTGGGGGTTTTCCTCAAGGAGATCTGTGATGCGGCGGGCTGATTCTCGTCACTCACGTTTGTGAGATTTATCTCGACCTGGATGCAGCTCCAGGCTCATCAGTGCTCTCGTCTTAGTGTGCCACAGATTCACACGGACAGGCATTTTGGAATTATGGCGTTTTGGGATATCGTTCCCATAGCGCCCCCTTCGGGACGCAGTGCACTGATAATATTAACTACATTGAGACGGAGCTGCTCACCATAGAGAATAACCCTGAATCTTTTGGACTTGCTCATTTTGTTGATGAAGAGCTTCAGATGATAATCTCCGGAGTGTTTGATTTTGACATCTCTGATGGTGAGATCTCCTGTCTCGCTGTTCAGTTGCAGTCGCTCTCTGAATCTCTCGTCATCTCCAAATGAGGTCTTTTTGGTCTGTACGTAAATCTGAGCAATGAGCAATGAATTTGAGTCTCTAGTTCCGAAACGCCAGACTATTTTATCATATCTCTCTAATTCAGTTATACCGGTGTGTAGAGTGACAGTATCTCCCTCTGTCACTTCTTTCGTCTTCATTTCATCTGTTCAAAACACACAGAGAAGGAAAAAATATATATATTGTGAGTGAACAAACTGAATGAAATCATTATGCACAATAAACACACAATACAATCAAGAACTCTACTGATGTTATTCTGAAAATCTGCAGTTTAATAGCTTGTAATGCTTGATAGCTTTAAACCCACAGTAACAGTTTCTTACTCTCGTGGTGTTGAATTATTTCATTGAAACTTTTTAATGACTTAGATTAAGTCTGACTCTGTAATACTTACCCTTCAGTCGAGAGTACTTGCGGCGATAGTAACACACACCAGCGATTACAGCAGCAGCCACAACCAGCAGCGCAAAGATACAAATCAGTGCAGCTAAAACACCTGAAGACAGACTTGGTTCAGGAACAGCTGGAGAAAGAGACAGTCATTAATGAAGTGAAGTGACATGTGGCCAAGTATGGTGACCCATACTCGGAATTTGTGCTCTGCATTTAACCCATCCAAGTGCACACACACAGCAGTGAACACACACCCGGAGCAGTTAGTGTAAATGAGTCATGTTGGTCTGACCTTACATGAAAAATATATGAATTGCATAAAATAAAACCTCAATAAATCTGAGGGATTCAATCTGATTCAGGTTAAAGGGAGTTGTTTGTGTTTGATATTACAGCTGTGGAATATAATCGTTTTTACGATGCATTGCAATGCTGGTGTGAATGATTCTGCATTGATGCATAAACACAAAACAATCAATTCTAAAAAAAATTAATTAAAAAGGCCTATCATACATATGTACGTACAGTTTTATTAAAGAACTCATTGATGCCCAGACAAAAAAAGTTGCTGTTTGATCATGAATTCAAACATTATAAATATTTTCACACGTTCTATAATAACATTACCATAGAATTTGAACAATTCATTGTTTTTTTTAAAGCATAATAATTTGCAATGTAAAAAGGATCATTAAAACATGATCTACTCACAAACAAACACATCAAATCTCTTGTAAAAGGTCTCTTTAGTGTTGCTGATCTGTATTTGATAAACTCCAGTATCTGTGGTTCTGCTGTTTGTGATGGTCAGAGATCCAGTCTGATCATCCAGCTGTAGTCTGTCGCTGAATCTCACATCTTCACCATATGAGATCTTATGAACTATAATATTGATTTCTGCTATTAAAGTGTCTGGACTCAATGGTCCAAACATCCACAGAATCACATCATATTTCTGAATTTCATTAACACCAGGATGTAGAGTGATGGATTCTCCCTCTTTCTGGTTTGTTATCCCAGCAAAAAACACATCTGGAGAAAAAACAAAAACAGATTTCCAATTTCACTGATTGATCAGATATTTAATGAGATAATAGTCTATCATAAGTGGATTCTGGAGAATGAGTTAATGGTAGGTATGGAAGGTACACGAGATGTCAAATGCCAGTTTGCTGAGGATGAGATCCTTCTTGTTTTTATAGTTTGTAGGATGGCGTATAGATTTCATTCTTATATAAAAGTTATGTTTTTTACAGTCCTTTGGCCAATGGCATTACTGCATCCAAAGGTAATCAAGACAGTAGGTCCTCTAGTAAATAATCCAAGAGTAAGCATAACATAAAAAAGGCTCTACAAAAAGACATACAAAAAGCAAAACATGAAATAAAGCAACACGTACATTTGGGCAACAAACAAACAAGGAAGCAAGAGCAGCAGAAAGCATGAGGCAAATTAAACTGGATCTGATTCTTCTGCCACTTCCCCATTTTATACAAAACATATGCCTTGTCCAAATACCCACACCTGCGGTCTTGGCCACTTCAGAGCGTGCAAGTGCAGTTTCCTTAATGCACACTAAACCCACACTATCTTGAATACAACTTCTGAGCGCCATTCGAGGCTAAGTGTATCCCATCATGCATTATGTTCTGGAACTCACTTGCCCCGAAATAGCGAGATGTCAGGGAAAACATACGACTGTAAGTTAAATTAATTATATAATACATATAATTTGGTAGTAAAATATAAAGTGTTGTGCATTTTATTGATGCAAAAATGAGTGGGCTGTGTGTATTTTGTACAACATTTGCAACTGCTTTTATCACTTAATTAGAACCACCACAATTTTGAAAAAGTGTCTTCTGTTAGTTTACATAGCGACCACTGAACAGACACTTAGAAGTGTATTTTAAAATAGAAGAGTATTGAAAATAATAATTAAAAAAAAAAACGCTCTGTAAACGCCTGCATTTTTTGCAAGACTATAAGTGTGTCCCATCGGTCAATCAAAAGTTCTACACACACTTACAGTCTTCACACCCACTTAATACAGGAAATATGTCATGTAAGTAGACAAGTGGTCAAGTGCCAAGACCACAAGTGTGGGTATTTGGACAAGGCTATAGAGTGATACTAGTGACCCCTAGTGGTGAGGATCAACATAGCCCCCAGAAAAGACATCATGCCTTTACAGTTACATATTCTCCCCCCTCAATTATCAAAAATTGTGGCTGTTGCTGACTTTAAATAGCAGGTTTGGTGTTTCATGTTGCAAATCCAATGACGCTGGTAGTGTCTCTGCCTGTCTCTGTGGATGCTGTTATCCTCTCTGACCAATCAGTGATCTGCAGTGTTTACACATCACATTTTAGTATCAGTAGGGCACACTTGGAACCTCACCCAAGGTGGTATTATTTAAGCGAGCCGTACCATGAAGTGGAAAAGACCAAAAAGTGAGCCATACCATGCAGTGGAAAAGCGTGGAACTACCTGTACATTAAAGAATTAGATTACTATCAAATAAAAATGTACTGATAATTTACTCACCCCCATGTCATCCAAGATGTTCATGTCTTTCTTTCCTCAGTCAAAAAGAAATGAAGGTTTTTGATGAAAACATTCCAGGATTATTCTCCTTATAGTGGACTTCAATGGCCTCCAGACGGTTGAAGGTCAAAATTACAGTTTCAGTGCAGCTTAAAAGCGTTCTACATGATCCCAGACGAGAAATAAGGGCCTTAGAGAAACCATTGCTAATTTTCTAAAAAAATTAATAAAATTATATACGCTTTAACCATAAATGCTCATGTTTAACTAGCGCTCTTCTACTTCTTCTTCTTCTCTATTTGAATTCCAGCAGTGTAGACACTGCTAAGTGTATTACTGCCCTCCACAGGTTAAAGTTTGAACTAATTGTTATATACTTGCACTAGCATATTGTATATGACAATTTACTGTCATTTACTGTCACTGTAATTTTGACCTTCAACCGTTTGGAGGCCATTGAAGTCCACTATATGGAGAAAAATCCTGGAATGTTTTAATCAAAAACCTTCATTTCTTTTCGACTGAAGAAAGAAGGACATGGACATCTTGGATGACATGGGGGTGAGTAAATTATCAGGAAAATTGCATTTGAAAGTGAACTAATTCTTTAATTGGTTTTATCGCACACCTATATAGCCAATCAGAATTGAGTTTACAGACAGACCATGGTATTAATGTTTTTGTACACAGACAACATCTAGACCTGAGCCACTCACCATGGACGGTCACAATGAATTTCTTGTATGAGGTCTCGTTGCTGATGATCCTTAGCTGATAATCTCCAGAGTGTTTGGTCCTGATGTCACTGATGGTCAGGGATCCGGTCCGATTGTCCAGCTGCAGTCTGTCTCCGAATCGTCCGTCATCAACATCATAAATTGAAATCATCTGATTTTTTCCATTGAGTTTAGCGATAATAGACTTCTGAGCTCCATACATCCACATCATCAGATCAACCTTGTATATTTCAGTAAGGTCGGAGTGTAAAGTAATGGAATTTCCCTCCAAAAT
>RJVU01065024.1:220860-233715 GCA_003731715.1 Anabarilius grahami
ATGAGTCTGATACTGCTCCATTGGGCTTTGATTATGGGAGCGTATTTCAACCGATCCAGGAAAGACCTCAATTGGATAGACCTACAACCAATCAGAGCTACAGAGTAAGTGATGTATAGTTGGATGCTGGAACTAGTAGAAGATGAGCGTAAACAATCTTTGCCGGTGTTGTAAAAAGAATTTTAAAATCTTTTAAAATGAATGCGCTGTCGATATCTTCTATAACGGACGCGATGGCGGAATCTACACATCTCAGTTCTTCAACAACAGCCATCATTGTTGTAAACTAATTCAACCCAAGCGCTCTTTGATGACGTGGCTGATTACGTTTCTGGTGATAATCTGTCAATCATCGCCCTGACAATGTGATTGGTCCGAACAGTTTCTGTTCGGGCATAATTACTCCTCTACGGATCGAGTCCAGACTGAACTCCCCGACCTCAAAATGTTGTGGGCGGGGCTAAGTTCGGCTGGCATCCAGGCTAGGACTTCAATGGTCAAAATTACAGTTTACAGTTATCCTAGAAGAGAAATAAGGGTCTTATCTAGAGAAACAATTACTCATTTAAAAAAAAAAATTTAGCAATGGTTTCTCTAGACAAGACTCTTATGTCTCGTCTGGTATCATTTAAAGTCCTTTGAAGCTGCACTGAAACTGTAATTTTGACCTTCAACAGTCTGGGCTCCATTGTAGTCCACTATATGGAGAAAAATCCTGGAATGTTTTCATCAAAAACCTTAATTTCTTTTCAACTGAAGAAAGAAAGATATAAGCATCTCGGATGACATGGAGGTGAGTAAATTATCAGGAAATTTTATGAAAGTGAACTAATCCTTTAAGAGTAATGTTTTGTTCTTGTTTGTAGTTTCCATCATTGTCCTCCTGAGGGCAGAATCGAGCTGATAAAGAACTACTGAGATTCAGAGAGAGAGAGACAAATGAAAGGCGAAACCTGATCACAGATTAGTTTTTATTCAGCACTTACAGTATGTGATTGCAGGACTCCTAATGTTAATGTGATGATTCAATACATGCTTCATTTAATAAATGTTATGAGATATCATACAGAGGGTTCAGTATCTTAAGTATTTCATATTTATTATATCAGAACATTACATTTGCTTATTCTGTCCCACAACTTATTTACATTATGAACTGTTTTGCAGCAGCTGTCTGTATCTGTGTTCATACAAGTAAAAATAAGTCAAGTCATCTTCATTTATATAGCGCTTTTCACAATAAATGTTGTTTCAAAGCAGCTTCACAGTGACAATAGGAAAATTAGAAACAAAGTAATTGTGGTTTGAACGTGTCAACAATGCAGGTGTTTATTTTTATTTCTCACAGGCCTTGAGATGGTTTTGAGTATGAAACACACACTAACACGCCCACACCGAGGTGCTCAGACTTCACTGCCAAACGAGGAACTGCATCTCCAGTTGTTTAGAGACAGGTTTCTCAGAGAGATGTGGAACTGGATTATGGACACAGAGCTGAATGTTCAGACTTGTGGAGAGTTATTATCTTAGTAATCTGTGAACAGTTGAAGAAAATGTCTCTCACGTTTGTTTTTTTCTGTTTGTGTTTGTGGCACTTGGTTGGTAAGTTCAGTTTTTAATATGACAACATTGAAAATGACTAACTAAATAAATATACAATGATATCTATGAAATTATTGTTTAAAGACGACGTACTAACAATGCGTTTCTGCATGTTCTCAAGGTGTGTCTGCTGTTAAGACGGATGAGATGAAGTCAGCAGAAGTGATGGAGGGAGATTCGGTCACTCTACACACGGATGTTACTGAAATACAGAGCAACGATCTGATTCTCTGGACTTTTGGACCTAAAGACACGCACTTAGCTAAAATCAGCAGAGCACATCATGAGATCTTTCAGGACAGTGTTGATGGGAGATTCAGAGACAGACTGCATCTGGACAATCAGACTGCATCTCTGACCATCTCAAACACCAGCACAGAACACTCTGGACCGTACAAAATAGAAATTGTCTCTGAAAACAGGGTCTCAAGCAAGACTTTCAGTGTCACTGTTTATGGTGAGTACAGCATTACACTGTAATGTCTCTGTCTCAATACAATATTTGAAGTTTCTTTATCTGTTTGAGGTAGGGTAATATGAACCTCCCACTATAGAGGGTGTATGTAATGTATAAAAAAATGTAATGTGTTATTTAATGAAAATCCTGAGCTAATTGGACTGTTCTTTTTGCTACTCCTACAAATTGTCCACAATTCTCATCAGATTTCACTCAGATGATCTTCAGAGCATCTTCAGAGCCTGCCAGACACAACCTTAGGGTGCGTTCACACTTGTAGTTCGGTTCGTTTGGTTCATTTGGTCCGGACCAAAGAAGAAAAAGAAAACATTTAGTCCTGGTCCGATTAGCGTTCAGATTGGCAATTTTATCACCGAACCAAAAGATACCAAACCTAAAGGCATAGGGATACATTCACAACGTGATTGGCCGGATTTTATGACGCATTGCCTATTTTGAGACGGAACTTAACGAACATCCCATACAATGCTGTTTGCTGAGGTAAATGTGCTTGTTGTGTGTGTGTAGCCTGCATGTGATGGTATTTTGGCCTGCTGGGAACTCGTGAAGAGCTTATAAAATGTGTAAAGTAGTCAAAACAGTGGCGGGAATCCATCCGTCATACACACAAACGATCTGCTGCGTGGAGACGCGCGTCTGATGCCTGTGATGGGCGACTATGACAAGAAAAACCAACATGCGTGAGGATTCTGTCCATTTTAGGGTCTCATCTTCCTGTTTTTGGTTCGTTTACATGTCTTTGGTCCGTGTTGCGCTCATATATCATTCGAACCGCACCAGAGTTCGTTTGGAAGCGGACCGAGACCCATCTTTTCAGCGGTCTCGGTCCGCTTGTTTGATGCACACCAGGGTTCGGATGGCAGCGTTCACACATGTTCAGATGAACCGCACTAACAGAGCAATCGCACCAGGGTTTGTTTTACTCGAACCAAACATGACAAGTGTGAACACACCCTAAGATGATTTGCAACCAAACTGGCTGTAGCAGCAACACAATTCCCTCAATAAACTTTTGTGTGCAGACGGTGAACTCTGGATGTCTCTTTGGCAAAATCTTAAATGCATTTTAAAGGAATTCTGTCATTAATTACTCCCCCTCATGTCGTTCCACACCCGCAAGACCTTCATTCATCTTCGGAACACAAATTAAGATACTTTTGATCAAATCTGAGAACTTTCTGTAACTCCATAGGCAGCAACACAACTTACACATTCAATGTCCTGAAAGGTAGTAAAGACATCGTTAAAGTAATCCATAGGAATCCAGAGGTTTGAAGTGACACAAATGCTTTTTTTTTTTTTTTTGCACAATTACCACTTTATCTACAAAACAATATTATCCAAACTGAGTTGACGGAACAACTTCTGTGGCCTGTTGCACAAAGCTGGTTTCAGTTTCTACCCAGGTAAGTTCAAGATTAGTTTGAGCAAACTCTGGTTTTTCGGGCTTATGAAGGTGGATTGGTTTTTAGCGGGGTTCATTGCTATGGTAACTTATGGACACTACACGGCTAACCTGATCCGGAGCAGGACTTATTATTCTGGGTTAGAGATCACAAACCCAAACTCAGCCAATCAGCTGTAAGTAAAGTGACATGTATCTGATGCAATAAAGCCACTCCCCCTGTATCTCTCGCTCCAAATTACATCAGTTTATAGTGAAAACATTTGCTATTAATTATTCATTATATTTATAATAAATAAATTAAAATGATTAATAATTCATGACATATTCATATAATTAGGCCTATTACATTAATTGACAATATTAAACTACTAAACATTTAAATTAAAATAAATACAATACATGCATAATGTATAAAGCTTTTAAACAGGATAAGCTTACATGTATTCTTTGTGAAGCTATATTAAATATTCAGTCTGTCTTCTCAAACTTTCACTGCATCAGTGTTTATTCCTGCTTTGTAAATGTGTTTAATTTAATATTTTTCATAACGATCTCTTAATCTTCAGAAGTGAAGTGAATTGCGCAGCTCTCTCGCGAGAAGTGAATCCAACTGACGTTCTCCTTGTTCCGTGTGATTGGCTGTTTGCCGCACTCTTTCAGGTGCACACGCTTTTCAAACTCTGGACTAAACCTGAGTTGACAGAGAAAGTTTATACCGAGCATTGTGCTACAGTTGATTCTGATCTAAACCAGGTTGGATTTCTCTGGATTTGTCAACTCCAAACCTACTCTGAAACTCAGAGTTTGTTCAACTAGCTTCATACAACTGGCCACTGCTCTTGAATCATCACAACACGTTGTGTCGTTGTTCTCCCCCTACTGAACTTCAAGTAAATATTTTAGTAAATAAAGTGGTAATTTTTCTTTTTTCTTTCTTTTTTTTAGCAAAGTCATCATTGAGTTTTACATTCTGTCTCATTTCTCCTTTCTTAGATGACAGCTGAAGTGAAAACAGGCTCACCTCACCCCCACGCTCTCCTTCATTTCAGATGCTTTTCATTTCTTTTTATTAACAATTTCCCTTCTTTGAAAGGAATTTGTTGCACAGAAACCATCTTAAATTTGATCGAAGGTAGAACAAAGGTACGCACAAAAAAAGCACATTCGCCTCTCTTCCAGATGTGAAATGTACAAAAATTATCTTGAAATTGTGTGAGCCTAATGTTTTCAGATTTACACACTGTAAATGCCTCCTAATTAATTAATGTCATGAACATATAAAAGAGCACCAATCAACATCCAAATCCTTTACTTTAGAATGACGAGCTGCAAGAATTACTTAGATTTCCAAATACCTGCATTACTCTGACTCTCTGACTGCCATAAGGAAAAGTGTGTACGTCTGCTTACAACCTGATGTAGTGCTAAGCACTATTACAAATCAAAGACAGTATCAGACAGTATTGTCAGTATCAGTGCTGATTTCGATGTGTGATGAGACAGAAAGATGCACTAAATGAATTCACAATCTCTCACTGAACACATTCGATCACAGACAATATCACTCTCTCTCTCTCTCATGTTCCAGCTTCTCTCGCCATTCCTGTCATCACCAGCTACTCTCCATCATCTGAAAGACCATCAAGCTCCAAATGTGTGTTGCTGTGTTCAGTGATGAATGTGACACAGGTGACTCTCTCCTGGTACAAAGAAAACAGTTTGCTCTCCTCCATCAGTATCCCAGAGCTCAACACCACCATCTCTTTACACCTGGAGGTGGAATATCAGGATAACAACACCTACAGCTGTGTGATCAACAATCCCATCAGTGACCAGGCTCAACATCTCAACATTTCTGATTTCTGTCAGCCACAGAAAAGTTCTTGTATTCGTAAGTGTGAACGATTATTTGTTTCCTTCTCAGATCTTTCATTGGTTTATAGACACTACTCACGTCAGATACATATAACTCAGTAAGACCACACAGCAAAATCCCCAGAGTTAAATCAACTCTGCTCAGAATACATATGGTCCCTCTCTAAATAGTGTTAAAGCAACACTGAAGCAGAGTTAAAGTTAATGAGATAATTAAGGAATTAATTAGGTGATGATTGTGCATTAGTGATGAACACCTGCTGTTAACAAGCAGAATCACTGAATAAAAGAGAAACACAAGAACTACAACTGACTTAAAGCAACACTGAAGCAGAGTTAAAGTTAATGAGATAATTAAGGAATTAATTAGGTGATGATTGTGCATTAGTGATGAACACCTGCTGTTAACAAGCAGAATCACTGAAGAAAAGAGAAACACAAGAACTACAACTGACTTCAGTCACAGCCTTATTAATTGCTTAATTATCTCATTAACTTTAACTCTGCTTCAGTGTACTTTAACACTATTTAGAGAGGAACCGTATATACTCTGAGCAGAGTTGATTTAACTCTGGGGATTTTACTGTGCAGTAACATATTTTGTGCAAATGCAGATGATTGCAATGATTCTATTACTCAGGCAGGGAATAAACGTTTAATAAATTGAACTGAATTTCCACAAAAAATCTATGCAAACACACACAACTTCCATAGACTTGTATTGGAATAGACCAAAAGTTTGGTACTGTAAAGGGCCTGATATACTTTAAGTGAAATCATTGAACAAACTGGTGTGATATCATTAAAACAAACTTTAAATTTCTCTGGATGTTTGCTAACAGTATATCGCTGGTTATATATCTTAAACTTCTTTAAGGAAAGATTGAAAATGAACTTCGCTGTGAGTATACCGTGCCTTTATATTTCAGTAGTGTTTTATGGTGAGGCTTAGAGAAGCGCTCTTAATCTTCATATGTGCATAACCATACAAAGCAAAGCAAATGCAATGACTGCTTCTTTTCATGTAGTGACCGATTCAAACTAATAACATGCAAGTTTGAGATTCATTGGCATTGTTCCAAATGGTGCACTTGATATGGGCTTATCTGCACAGCAAACACCTAATAGTCTATGCGGCATTACATTAAAGTGCCAGAGTTCCTATAACTCTTAGCAGAAGTAGCTGTTTTTTGCTATGTGTTCATACCGCAGGAACTGGGAATGATTTTAGTTACAGGAACACCTTTTGGGGAACTAAATTAGCTCCTACTTCAGAGTAGGGTGTTACGACCTGGCTCAGTCACAACATAAAGAAAACACTTCACAAAATGGGTTTCAATGAAAGAAATACAAGTTTATTTAAAACTGCAGTCCGTAAGTTTTGTCTCTTTGTCGCCATCTCTGTTTGAAACCTGCAATTGCAGTTATTTGCGGTATTATTATTTACGTGGGTTGAAAAGTTTCACGCTCTCATTTATGTCATGTTTTGGCTCGTAACTTCATGAAACATACAGAGCTCAATTGGAAAGATTGACTAGCAACCCAGCTGGACCGCTCTAGCTAACTGGAGTCCTCTAACAATCCAATTTCTGTGAACCTTTTCCACACTCCACTCAATCTAAAAATAAACCCACCATTTTTAAAAAGCAGTGTAAACAGTTTTTACTCCGTGAGCATGGAAAACAGCAATAGATAAACTAATGCTGACATTAAGGCAACCTTAACGCTAATCCGTGACTTTGAAGGGACCAAGAGAAACATGATTATGTATTTCTGCTCAGCTAGCAACATTGGGCATCAACCAAACAACAAACACTATAGCACCTTTTCATATACAATTTGCTTTCTTTGTTTAACAGTTCTGTCTAATAACATATTAAGAACTTTATACAAATAATAAACTAATGAAGATGGAAAATGGGAGCGCTGTGTGCTCAGGTGCAGGGGCAGGTTTACCATTTTGGGGGCCCCAAACAAAGGCAGGATCTCCGGATCTCAGGCCCCCCACACCCCAATATTTTACTCTGAATTGCACAAAAGTAATATTGAATAGAATTAATTGAGACTTTTAAAAAATATTTATTTATTTGACTTTGAACTGCATAACAAAAATGTGTCTACACTTGCTCCCTTCAGCATTAAGATATAAACCTTCTTGGTTTTGGATTCATTAAGAGTCTTAATTTTGTCAATTGTCTTCAATATTCAAACCTCTTGTATTTTGAGCTTGAACAATTGTCTTATTTAACTATATTGTGAAATATGCTATCTGATATTATGATTCTCAAATATGTGTTAGTGACTGTATTTTGTCTTTTATTAAACAACTTTATAATGATAATGTTAGATGATAACGGGTGATCGACGGCACCAGGTAATAGTTTGCTGTTCGGCACAGAGAATCAGAGTTATCAGATTTACAACACGCAAATTCATTTACTTCTCCCAAAAGACATGAAAGTAAGTGGCCGGTGAACTAGGAGAAGAATAGCCTAAACTATTTAGTTACCTACACAATGCATTTCTGATGTGAATAAAACACATTGTCAAATTAGAAGAGTTTTAATTGCCACTTTCATAGACATCAGTGTCTCATTTTACATACTAAATATTGCTAGTATTACATGAATAAATTAAATCTAAGATAAACATTATGTTGTTGAAAAAAAAAAACTGCACAGTTGTGATATTTGACAAGCACTGAGTGCGTCCATCTCTGATTCAGTGCCAGACAAAGCGTGCACAGTGATTTGGTTAGTGTTAGTTCACCTAAAGATGAAAATATCATAATTTACTCAAATTCATGCTGTTCCAAACCCTTTCATTCATCTTCGTGGTCTATCCGCAAAGGACTCTGACATTCAAAACTTTAGCTCAATATCACAAAGCTGCTCAGGATGCAGATAGTGGCGTGTTAATGAAACCGAAAGTCATAAGTCACTGACAGAAAGTCAAATGATTCGTTTCGTTTTTTTCTTTTCTTTTCTTTTGGAACCATTAACAACACTTTTTTGTTTTGGTTAACTGGAGTACTAAGTCTTAAAGTATGTGTAAAAATCAGTTAGAGTAAAAAAAAAAATAAGACTAAGAAGTTTGTCTTCTCTACTTAGACCGTGTCCACAGTTTTACTGAAGATGTGATCCGATTGGTCATCTCTGTCCTGGTGGGTGTGGCTACTGTTACTGTACTGATTTATGACATCAAATCCAGAAGAGTGTGACAGGACATGAGAGCAAAGACGTCACAAAAGCTCATCTGATTAGTCCTATTATTCTTCTTACAGTTGTATTGTATTACATAACATTGCTTTAGGTCAACTTTAAAAAAAATCTTTTTTATATATATGTTCTTTTTAAATATGTTTAAGTTATCACAGAGCTGATTTGCACACAAGTTGTTCATAATTGTGTAACTTACTGATTTGGCCTTGCAGCACAGTAGCTACCTGAATATAGTTTTTTGTTGTCTTTACTGTATTATTACATTTATTTTTATTAAAATATAAACAGAGCCGAAGATTTCCCTGCTACATTGTGCAGTTCAGTAGTAATACATCTAATGTTAGCTTTGGCAAGTTATAATTCAATTGAATGTATTCTGTAATATATAATATCTGTCAATAAATGTCTTTATTAAAAAAAATCTATTGTGTTGCATTTATTATAAGTGATTAACTGAGTGATGATTTAGCATTAGTGATGAACACCTGCTGTTAACAAGCATACTCACTGAAGAAAAGAGAAGCAACAAGAACAGAAAAAAGAAAAACACAAGAATTATAATTGACTCACAGCCATATACTTAGATGAAAATCAACTGAAGATAATAAAGTCTCTCTAGATCTCAGCAGAGGTGGATTAAACAACTCCACAAACAGCTTTACTTATTACTAACCAGTTTAACTTTATTTTATTGTCTTAGCTGACAAGTGGCATTGTGACAATAAATAAGCAAACAGTTATTTATTTAATGATAATTTTTTATGTTTTTAAGTTTTATGGTATGTTTTGGGGAAATTATGCATCCAGTGTTGCCAGCTCATTTTCCTGTGAAGTTGCTATAGGGACATTGGTTTGTTGCTAAAAACTGCAAAATGATGTTGTAAAACTTTTTCTAATCAACAATTGTACTCTGAACTGAATGTGTTTAAATGATTTGATTTAATTAGCTGCATCTCATGAGGACTTGACTGTATGTAGATGCACTGAAAGACGAAAAGTAAAAGTAGTTAGTAAAAAGCAAAGCGCATCTACACTCTTGCAGCCTGGAAAAAAAACTACTACAATATATTACTATATGCATTACTTTTGTTGTGCGCTTCTTGGTCCATCCGCCCCAAAACACCTCAGGTTTGTGCATGTCACTGCTGAGAAACCGTGTAGCTTTGTATAGTCTGAAACATGCTTCTTGCAGGATGTGGTTTAACAATGAGAGATGCATATTTAAAACGAGTTCACTTATGCAGAGAACAAATAGAAGATGATACACCTTTAACTGCCTATAGTTACACCACTCTTCAATAGTTATGGAATTATATTAGTAAAGAATGTTATGTGAGAATTAAAGTGGTTTTGTGCTTAGAGTGTGTATTTGAATTTCTTTTTATTTCTTTTCTTTTTTTTATCCACAATTTTTATTATACAGACAAAATGAAAAACAAGCAATCATAAAAGAGTCTGCACTTTTTTTCCTTTTTACACATTTCTTTCCCACATATAACTAAATGAGGAAAGAGACAAGGAAAATAATAAGAATAAATACATAAAAGTAGTCACCCCCCACCCTAAAACCCCCCCAGGAGAATTAGAAAATATCAACAGTCTTTGTGTACAATTATACTAATAAGATGCATATATAAAAAAGAGAGAAGAAGAAAAAGAAGAAAAGGAAAAACAAGTGTAATCAACTATAAAAATAGTATGTGAAGATGATAAAGTGTAAATTGGAAATAGTATAAAGAAGCATATACATACAGTTATGTATCCAAAACAATGCACAAATATACCGGTTCAAAAATCCATGGATGCACATTCAAGATTTATATAATTAGTCGGAATCTAGTGAGGACATTGAGTCATAAAGATTTAGAATAGGGTTCCAAGTTTTATCAAATTTATCAGTTGAGCCCCGAGAAGTATATTTCAATTTTTCAAGAGAAAGGAATGACATCAGATCCTTTAACCAAGAGGTAGTTGGGGGTGGGGTTGGGCACTTCCAATGCAACAAGATGCACCTTCTAGCTATAAGAGAAGCAAAGGCAATAACCTCTGCTTTCTGCCTTGTGATAGATGACAAGTGAGACACACTGAAGATGGCAACTATAGGACATGGGGATAAAGAAACATGCAGAGCCCTAGACATGAAGTCAAAAAAAGAAGCCCAAAATGAGGCCAGTTTCGGGCAGCTAAAGAATGTATGAGTCTGATCAGCGGGAGAGAAGGAGCATCTGGTACAAGAGTCTTCTGTTTGTGGGAACAATTTATGAAGTCTAGCTTTGGTCAAATGAATTCGATGCAAGACTTTTAGCTGAATGAGACTTAGTCGAGCACATACAGTGGTAGAGTTAACTCTAGCAAGGGCCTCAGACCATAGCTCTTGCGATAACTTGGGAGAATGAGTTGCAAATCAAGTTATCTTCAAGCAGTTAAGAGAGGATGTACTAGATGAAAGTAACATGGCATGGATAGAGGATATACGACTACCACCTGTAGAAGCTGACAATCATTTCTTAAGCAGAGATTTTTCTGGTAATAGAGGGAAACTGGGGAAGTTGGTTTTTAGCAAAATTACGGAGTTGAAAATACCTGAACAAACCTGAAGAGTGTAAGTTAAATTTGGAAATAAGATTTGTAAATGTAGCAAAAGAATTATCAATAAAAAGATCTGAAAAACAAACAATGCCTTTATCTCGCCATCTTTTAAAGGTGTGATCAATACCTGGTGGCAAAAACAAGTGATTATTGCAAATAGGACTTGAAACGGATAGTGACTCCAAACGAAAATGTTGTCGGAATTGTTTCCAAATTTTTAATGTCGATAACACAATGGGATTTTTAGTATAACTAGAGGGACGCAGAGACAAAGGAGCAAAGACTAGTGCAGGGAGGGAAGAAGAAAGGCAAGAAGTAGCTTCTAAAGTAGACCAGTAATAAAAAAGAAAATTTGGCAGGGCTAGACCTCCTAGATCTATTAACCTTAGAAATCTTACCTGCCCAAATGAATGAAGAGATGATTTTATCTAAGCATTTAAAAAAAGATTTAGGTAGAAAAAGAGGGAGAAAAATTGTGGCAAAACATTCATTATAATGGTCTCCACTCTTCCTACAAGAGAAAAGGGCATGCTGTCCCATCGTTTTAAATCAAGCTTAATTTGATCAACCAAATTTGTGAAGTTATTCTTAAAGAGAGAACTGAAAGGGTGTGAAATGTTTACGCCTAAATATCGAAACCCTGCAGGGGAGAAATGAAAGGGAAGGGCGCTTTTAGAAATTTTCTTAGCCATATCATTCTTTCTAAGGCAATAGAAAGAGGCTCGATGGCTAAAGCAAAGAGCAGAGGAGACAGAGGGCAACCCTGTCGTGTCCCGCAGGAGAGGGGAAAGAATGATGAACTATCAGCATTAGTTTTAACACTTGCAGAGGGAGCAGAGTATAAGAGGCGAATCCATGAAATAATATTATTCCCAAAACCAAAATTTTTTAATGCAGTAAATAAATAATTCCATTCGACACGGTCAAATGCTTTTTCAGCATCAAGGGAAATTATCATTTCAGACTTAGTAGAAAGAGATGGACTAAAAAGAATGTTTATAATTTGGCCACCTAACCCACGTACATTCCATGTAATGATTCTAATATTGTGCCCAAACCCTCCCCTCTTTGAGTTAACCGGGGGCTTATTCATAAAACTCCAAAGAAGAACATAATGAGCTAAATTGGGGGGGAAAGAAAAGAAACAATGTTATTTTAACATCAAGCCGGTTAACATGTGTGAAAAACAAAATTAAAAACCAAATAAGACAAAAGAATCCTCCATCAAACACAACCCCAGAACATTTTCAAAAACAACAAAAGAAAGACCCTTCTGATACTCGTCCACTTAGACATGGCGAGTCGCAAGAAAAAAAAACTTTATCGCAACCGATTAAGTAGTGGAGTTGACTCCAACAAACTTAAAGAATTTAACACCAATAAGACAAGATCTCCTGATAAAGAATAGACAGGGTGCAGTTCAGCAAATGTGCAAAACGAGTACACAAGTTGAAGCAAGTAACTATAAGACTGGCAAGAAAGAGGTGAGTCGAGCGAAAACCTGAGGACTAAATTAGTCTGAGGGAATATTGAAAGACTATGACTATCAAGCACTCAAAAAAAAAAGAAAAAAAAACTAAAATTACAATAAACATTGAAATTGAAATGTATATAAAAAATGAAATTATATATATATTAATCAGTAAAAGGGAGAGGAAAAAAAAGAAAAAAAGTGTTTTACA
>RJVU01065024.1:238155-271218 GCA_003731715.1 Anabarilius grahami
TTTTTTTTTTTTTTTTGTGGCGGAAACGGGCTTCCATAGTTTCATGTTATGTCCACAAATAAAAGCCTAACAGTGTGTGTGTGTGTGTACCTACTTAACTATATTTTTGGGCTAATTTTGTACCCAGAAGTGATCAAAACCTGACAATATCTCTAAAAACCTCCCTTTAGGGGTGTCCTCATTTGTAAAACTGGTTTAAAATAAAGTACTTAAAGGTAGTGTAAGGGGATAGAATGTACAGTTTATACAGTATAAAAACCATTACGCCTATGGAATGTCCCCATTTAGATAGCTAAGTAAACGTGTGTGTGTGTGTGTGTGTATATGTATGTTCTGTGATCAATTAATTTACCCATTAAACTGTGGCATTTAATGCCAGTATGAATATCAATATTATGTAATAGACAGTGATTGAAGTGGGAAAAATAAAGTGCAGGTACTCACCAAAGGGGGCAGGGCTTTATTGGGGAGGGGCGGGGTTATGAATCACAACCTCAACTATAAAAATATAAAAATGTCAAGTAAAGTAAAAGAACAGTTCAGACAGTGTGTGCATCCCTACTATAGATTCTTGAGGGGTGGGGACACACATCAGCTCTGTGTGCACTGTTTGGAAGTGCAGCACACTTGGGCAGCCCTTGAGGGGGCTGCTTGCAGTGAGTGCAAGAAACTCCCACTGAGAGTGTTCTCGTTTGGCCGTGTTCGCTGAAGCTGGCCAGGCACGCGCTCCCCAGGGTTTAGTTCCCATGTCTGCTGAGGCGGTGCAGTGTCTCAGATCCTGTGGTTCGCAGAGAGAGCTGGCAGATGAGATCGAGACTGCTGAGGCACGTTCTTGGTCAAGCACGTTCTTGCCAGCTCTGACGCTCTTCCTCCCCGTACAGGCGCCCTATTTGCGTGGGGTAAGAGCCCTGTGCATGAGGATGTTCTCGGCATTGAAGCAGACGACACTGAAGTGAGCTCGCCACTTCATGTCCCCAATTATGAGGAGCTTGTTGAGGTTGTGACTCATGCGGTGGCCAGACTTAACATCAGCTGGCCACGTGAAAGACATGAAGCGCAAACAAAAAGCAAGTTGGACGAGTGCTTCCTGACGCATAGAGCACAGCCGCATCGCCGGGGCTTGCCAATGAGTTGTGTAAATCATGGAGCAGACCCTATTCCTCTCGTGTGTCCAACCTTCCTGTGAATAATTACAGTAATATCGTGGGGGTGAGAGAGAACCGCTATGGGGTGATGCCATGAGTGGAAGAGGCTTTGGCCAATTATCTTTCACCTGACGCTGCGTCATCTCTTAAAGCCCCTATTTGGCTGCAGGTCGGGCTGGTGCATGCTTGCACACCACGTCTATTTTGCAAGCGTACCATGTTGATCTTCTTAAAGATCTTGATTAGGGCAAAGGGCCAACAGCTGAAGATATTGCGGCGCTTCGTGAGGCTGCAGTGTTACCAGGCAACACCTGTATGCTTTTCTCCCAATCGCTTTGCTCCCGGGAGTTCTGGAGAGAGTCCGGAGAGAAGGGGCCGATTTGTTATTTGTAGCTCCGTTCTGGCCGGCCCGAGTTTTGTTTGCGGACATTATAACACCCCTTGAAGTAGTTGAAACCATACTCAGTTCCAGAGCTCCATCCATGAGGAAAATGTATGGCTTAAAGTGGAATGTTCGCTATGATAGCAATCCGGTCGAATGTGTTTTCGACTGCCTCTAGAAGTGGTTGAAATTGGATCAAAAGTTCAAAACGTTTTACACCTCGTTTACTCCTGTATTAAGCGTCATCCACTTGTGATCCGATTGACCAAAACGCATCTTAATACTAGGTGGAAGCATTACCAGTGTTAGTTTTTAACACTCTGTACAGTGTAACCCATGAGACACAGAGCAGTGATAATTTAACACTAGGGGTTTTGCTGTGTTACTTGTTCCTTATTCAAACTTCCTTATTTACATACCATTGCAGGTTCTGTATTTCTTATTCAGACTTCCTTATTCACATACAATAATATTTTAAAATACTTGTAGGATGATGCAGTTTTTAATATTTTTTTTGTCAACACTCTCGAAAACTTGCTTATTTAGCAATTTACCTCGAAAGAAAATATGAATAATTGATTACAAGTTATAATTAATGATACAAATTTTGATCAGTTAATAGCTTTAACTTGTAACAGAATTAATATCATTATAATTAACCTATTTGTCCAGTGAACACTTACTTTTAATCATCTATAAACTCAGAAAGTATTTTTTTTGTTTGTGGCCACAGAAAAATAACTCGTTCTTACTGGGTGCAGTACTACTCAAGCATGTAGCTGTCAAGCAGGATTTATCACTTACACTAGATAACATAAAACACCATCAATTTTTTGTTCTTGGAATGTTACAAATCAACATTCCTATAATGTTTAATTGTTAATCAAAATTAAGTTGAAAGAACATTTGAGGAAAATTATACATTTTAAAACATTCTAATGTCAAGGAAACTTTTTTTTTTTTTAAACGTTCCCCGAACCAACACTGAATATTTCTCCGGCTGGAATTTGTCGTCAAACTTTCTGGGCTGAGGCACTCACTCTCATCATCAAGATATCCCTTGTGCTGCTGTGAAACATTTCTGTACTTTCAAAACTTCTCAACCTGTTTTTGAACTCAACAATCGTTAGGTTTACATTACTTTGTGTGATATTCCTTTCAAAATCATTGCAATTAACTGTCCATCATTCAGACTCTCTTCGGCATTTCAGAGTGCTGTAATTGCGGTTTCAGCTTCGATAATATAATCTGTGATGCTCTCATTTACCAGTTTCTGCAGTGACGTTAACTCTGTGTACAGGCTAATTATTTGCGGTTTTCCTACCAGTTCCTCAAAATCTGTAGAGCTTTCCTACCATCCTCTGCTGCATCTCTCATTACAAGAGACTTCCGTGGACGACCTGGATGTCTCTGTGAGATGGTTGCAGTTCCATCTTTTTAAAAAATGTTGTACCACTTTTGCTACAGTATTCTGACTGATGAGTAAATCTTGCTGATCTTCTTGTAGCATTCACTTTTCTGGTGTAAAGAAATTATTTTCTTTCTCAGGTCTTGTGACATTTCTGACATCCATGTGGTGCCATTGCTGACAGCATGAAATGGGTTTTAACACCCTTTTATAGTCAACTGACTGCTAGACACCTGTATAATGAATAATTAGACTCACCTGCGGTTGAATTCTTGTTAAATTCGACATTTGTAGTCTAAAATTTAGCTTTGCTCCAGAGACTTTATGTAAGGGTGTACTCATTTTTGCGTCACCCTAATTTGAGTAAAACCGATGGACTGAAGTTAAACGGATGTTATATAAATCTTAGTCTTGTCAACATTTTGGAAATTGTTTTTGTGTTCATTTATGATATTGTTTAAAATGTTACTTTTCAAAGGGGGTGTACTCATTTACGCTGAGCACTGTATGAACCATGCCAGAATGTTAGCCAAAGTTATGAGAACGTTCCCTGTCAGCTGGACTGACGCTGTTGAGAATGCCATCAGTGTTTTTCTGCAGAGCTGCTTTACAGATGAAATGAACCAATTATTTGATGATCTTTACAATGGAACTGAATCAACACTGAACTGACTTCAGCTGAACAAGGACACTATTTTCTTTTAGAGCTGCTGTACAGCCAAAACAAACTCTTCATTATTTTCCTGTTATCGCTGTAAAGCTGCTTTGAAACGACCTACACTACCGTTCAAAAGTTTGGGGTCAGAAAGATTTTTTTATGTTTTAAAAGAAGTATCTTCTGCTCACCAAGCCTGCATTTATTTGATTAAAAATACAAACAAAAACAGTAATATTGTGAAAAATTATTCCAATTTAAAACAGCTGTTTTCTATATCAATATACAATAAAGTGTAATTTGTTCCTGTGATCAAAGCAGATCCTTCAGAAATCAATCTAATATATATGATTTGATGCTCAAGAAACATTTATGATTATTATCAATGTTGAAAACAGTTATTTACATTTTTATTTCATGATGCTATGATGAATAGAAAGTTCAAAAGAACAGCATTTGTCTGAAATCTAAATCTTTTGTAACATTAAACACTACCGTTCAAAAGTTTGGGGTCAGTAAGAATTTTAATTTTATTTTTGGGGGATAGAAATAAAATTAATCAATACTTTTATTCATCAAGGATGAGTTAAACTGATAAAAAGTTACAGTAAAGACAATTATAATGTTAGAAAATATTCTATTTTAAATAAATGCTGTTCTTTTGAACTTTCTATTCTTCTAAGAATTTTGAAAAAAAAATTTGTACACAACTGTTTTCATCATTGATAATAATAATGAATGTTTCTTGAGCATCAAATCATCATATTAGATTGATTTCTGAAGGATCATGTGACACTGAAGACTGGAGTAATGATGCTGAAAATTCAGCTTTGATCACAGGAATAAATTACACTTTACTGTATATTGACATAGAAAACAGCTGTTTTAAATTGGAATAATATTTCACAATATTACTGTTTTTGTTTGTATTTATAATCAAATAAATGCAGGCTTGGTGAGCAGAAGATACTTCTTTTAAAACATAAAAAAAAATCTACGGTAGTGTACATTGAATAAAGAACTTTATAAATAAAAGTGACTTGACTAGAAACTGATAGATTTGACTCATTTAGTTGTTGAAAGTATTTATTGTTATCTGCTGTTGTCTTTGTCATTTTGAACTTTTACCTGAGCTTCCTGCACGTCAGACTAGACAGAAAGAAACAGGGTTTTTTACTTTTTAATGTGACTGACTCCACCCACATACTTACTTTTTTTTCCTGCTTGTCAAAAATGAAACAGCATACAATGAATAATAATGAACCTCGGCATACAGGTATGACATTTTCTTATAAACACTCTCTTTATTTTTGTTAAATGTAAATGTGAGATACAACACTTAACTTCAGTGAGATTCACTATTATTCTTTGTCATAAAACCAAATCAGAAATACATCTGTGTTCAGTGCTGAGGTGTATAAATTAGTACTTTCATTTATATTTAGTTCTCATCAGACAAATGTAAAATTTTAACTGCTTTAAATCATTCAAATCCTTCTCTTTAGTCATTTGGTTTTATGTATTTCAGGAGAGCAGCACATTTACTTAGGTCGATATGATTGTTTTGAATGGGGAAATAAATATCCAGAGAACTAACCGACCATAACTTTGTGTTTGACTAATTCCATCAGTTAATTTACACATTTTATTTACACATTTACGTTTTACTTTAGATCTCTAGAAAGGGTATGCTATTACTGTCATATAGAAAAAAACTGTCTGCATTATGGAGTCATTAAGTTTTATTTCACATCACATTTTGTGTCATGCTCCTTTACTCACACAGCACACACAGAAAAATGTCCTCCAGCAGGACAAACAAGTATGGTCTGTATATTAAAGGTGCACAGTACAATCCTAGATGTTAATCTAGGGTGTTAAAAGTAACACAGAAGCAGTGTTAGAGTTAATTAGGTACTTTAAACGATAGTTCACCCCATAATTTACTTGCCCTCAAGCCATCCTATATATCCTATATATCAAAGTCATATGTATATGACTTTCGTCTTTCAGCCAAACACAATTAGAGTTATATTAAACATATCCTGGCTCTTCCAAGCTTTATAATGAGAGTGATTGGAGGATGAGATTTTGAAGCAAATTTCTGCATTTGTGTAAAAAAAATATGCTTATTTTTAATAAAGTAAAATAATGAGCTTCCGGCACGTCAGCCATACATACGCATTCGTACTTCTGCGACGTAGTACACAATGCCATGACGTTCTACGCTACGCCAAGGCATCCTATGCTATGTCTTATGTTATAACACGAAGTACATCATGTCATTGTGTACTACGTCGTTGAAGTTAAAGGGGTGGTTGATTGTGATTTCACTTTTTTAAACTTTAGTTAGTGTGTAATGTTGCTGTTTGATCATAAACAACATCTTTAAAGTTACGACGCTCAAAGTTCAATGCAAAGGGAGATATTTTATTTAAATTAATTATCTGTTTAAGGACTACAACAAACAGCTGGTAGGGACTACAACGAGCTTCTTCCTGGGTTAGTGACATCACTCACCCTAAAATTTACATAAACCCCGCCCCTGAGAACACGCAACAAAGGGGGTGAGGCCATGTTGGGCTGCTTTAGAGAAGAGGAAGAGTGTTGTTATCATGCCGTCATTTTACGCCGGACTGCTTCACAAACGAGGATCAATTCAACGCTGGATTTGCACGAAAGATCAACATGACGACACATGCTAGTGGATGAGTTGAATCAACTCCGCAGCAACTACATAAATTTATCCACTATCCATTCAGAAACGTCTAGTTTTATTCTAAAAGTTGTAACTTCTTCCTGAGTCTCTCCATCAGTGTCGACTCCGGTTTGAACAATGTAAGGCTGAACACCGTTACTGACAATCCTCATTTTGGCTGCGTGAGATTCTCCAGCTTTGTTGTTGTTGAGAAACCGAAGCGCGAGCTGTTAAAGCTCCGCCCTCTTCTGGAAAGTGGCCGGCCGCATGTTTTTGCTCGCACCCAAATTTGACAAGCTATAATAAATGATCTGTGGGGTATTTTGAGCTGAAACTTTACAGACACATTCTGGAGACACCAGAGACTAATATTACATCTTGTGAAAGGGTCAAATACGTATGGCTGTCGCGCCGGAAGCTCAGTACTTTACTTTATAAAGTTTTAAACAAGGATATTTTTCTAATTGTGTTTGGCTGAAAGAATAAAGTCATATACACCTAGGATGGCTTGATGGTGAGTAAATTAAATGATTAATTGAGTGTTGATTGTTCGATTATTGAAGACACCTGCTGATAACAAGCAGAATCACTGAGGGAAAGAGAAACACAAGAACTCCTTAGATTAAATAAACTGAAAAGACATTAAATCTCCATTATTACAAACCAGACTAACTTTATTTCTGTCATTTGTCTATATTGCTTTTTGAGAATTGACAGAGATTTAGATGTTGATGGTTAATGGCAGTTTGACTCTTTGCTTTTTATGTCAGTTTGTGGTCCTTGTTACAAACAACCAAAACTCATTATTTTTTGTGAAGTAAGCCATAAACAAAGATAACCAGGTGATATAGTTATCATCATCATAAAGAAAAATGATTGACTAATCTCATCATTGACCAAAGGTGTTTGTTATTAATAGATAAAATATTGTTTTATATTTTAATATTTTATTTTCACAGATCACACATTCATAATTTTGATTTTTGAATACATTGTGGGGTGTAAAAATTAGACACACACAGACATCAAGAATCAGCATATGAATCTCAACAATGGTAGCATATTTCATGCCTTCATGCCTTTTTATCATCAATAAGTAACCAACATCACCTTGTCACATTTTCTCTGGCTGTTCTTGCCATAACCAAAACAGTTACAGCAGCCAGAAAAAAAGAAACAAAAAAAAAAGAAAAAAAAACAAGGAGTCAAACTGTCGAACTAAAGCAACACTGATATTCAATAAAACAACATTTAAACCTCTCTTAATTCTTAACTGGTAAGTAATAAGTGAAGCTGGTAATGCTGTTTTTGGAGTTGTTTGCATGTCTTGATTTTGCAGAGTTAGATGCGTTCCGGGTTCAACATGTTTTGTTGATCCTGGAACAACATCCTGTCTGAAAATTTAATCCTAACTATAACTCTACCCCTAAACCTAACCCTACCTATAATTTATCTATATTATCCCTAATATAGGGAAATGATAGGTGAATAAAACTGATGTAGAAGCACCTAACCCTGGTCGTAAGCCTAAACTGTCCCTCAAATCTGATTTATTGACAGCTCTTCTGTCCCCATAAGGGATTAGACACTGGGTGAGGCCTTCTGAAGGGAAGTGATGCATTTGTGTAAGAAAAATATCCACATTTATCTTCCGCTAAACCTCTTTCCGTATTCAATTTAGGAAGAAAGCGTAACTGACGTTGCGTCAGGAGCCACGTGGAGTACGTTTATGATGGATGCACTTTGAGATTTGTAATTAAACATAAATATCAAAACATCTGTTAATTCTCAATGAGAGCTTCTGTAGACATATGACAGAAATAAGGTCAAACTGGTTAATTATGAGTGTAATAATGTGTAGTGGCTGGAAGTCAGTTGTAGTTCTTGTGTTTCTGCTCTTCTCTTTTTTCTGTTCTTGTTGTTTCTCTTTCCTTCTGTGATTCTGCTTGTTAACAGCAGGTGCTCATCATAACTTAAATATTCACTTAATTATCTCAGTGGATTTTCCTGTGGGGTTGAAATGGTTAAAGGTGTAAGATAAAAAGACACATCCACAAACTGTAGAAAAAACAGTAATATACTGACAACATTGTTGCCAGTAGTTTACCATAAAATCAGGAGGAAAATTTTTTTACTAAATGCACTTAGTAGAAAAAAGTCATATGAACTTAATAAAAGGAGAGTAAAAGCTGAACTGAAGTGTTATTTTATGTTTTTTTTTGTTGCACATAATGATTACTAGCACATTATAAATATTAGTTTATAATCTTAAATGTCACTTGGCCCAATTAGGGCAGTTAGTTTCTGCAAATGAAATGAGTTAACTTGACTTTTAATTTATTGCAGGGTATATTTACAGTAACATATTATAAAGTAGATTATGGTAAAGAACTGTACAATCAACAGTAAATCACTGGCAACAGTGTTGACAATTTTTTTTACAGTGTATGAAAAAAAGCTTTTTGAATGATCAGTCATTGTTTTGTTTGTTTGTTTTGTTTTATTTGTTTTATAATTCAGCCAAGAAAGAGAGAGAGAGAGAACACATTCATCCTGTCATGTCTGTTTTATGATTATTGATGCTATTATTAGTAAAAAAAAAACATTTTTTTCTAATTATAACAGAACTGAAGTCAAAATGTGTTTATGTATAAAAAAAAAAAAACCATACCACTCACCACTGCTATGTTCAACAATATACAAGTATGTATTCGGCAGATATCTAAGTCTTTTATCTAAAGTGACTTGCAGTGAATTAAAGCTGACTGTTTGATCCGTGTGTGTGGAATCAAACTTGTGAGCAGGCTTGCAGCTCCATACTGCACAATCTAATGAAATGAACAGAGTCTCGGTGTAATCTCTTGCAGGACAATGAAAAAACAGTTGTCAGGAATCACAGATCATCTAAAAACTAAAGAAAGAGACGGAGAGAACAGAATACAAACATGTCCAGCAAAGACAACAAAGGTGACAAACACAAAGCAGTGTTTCGAATGATTGTTCTAGAACTTTGTCATTTAATTCTATCAATAGAATTTCAGTTTCTTGAAGTATTTAGTATATTATATTATCAAATATAATAAGGAAATTTTAACATGAAGTTTAATTTAAGGTTCAGGAGTTCATCTGATCCATTAACCATCTGCTTACCTTACCAATGTGACCTCTTTTTTTCCAGGACTCTGCTACCCTCTCGACTCATTACGATCTTATTTTTACATTTATAAGGATGCTTTTTCTGTGCTCCAGTCAAGTCATAAGCTTGAGACCTACATCTTGGACAGCAAGTCCAATATTATTATGCTCAAGGATATGAACATGTGAATTTGTGAAACTATTTCTTTATTACTTGGTGAAAGCTCAAATTTGTTAATTTCCTGAAGGCAACAAAACTGACAAACTCTGAACCGACTGCTTTGTAATCTGATCTCACACTTTCCCTTTCACTGATGTTTTCTGTTGAATGTGAATCTTTTGTTTCATACAGTGATTGTTGCCCAGAATCCTGCTCACAGGAAAAGATGGAGCAGAGACCATCCTCCTGCTAGTAAGTCTTTATATTGATAAACAAATACATAAAGTGGTGATAAGAATGTGGTAACTATGGTCAGAAGGATAAATTCAACCTTAAATGACACTTGACATTTCTGTGATGTTGGATTAAGATCAATAGATTTGTGTTATAACATGTTGTTTCTTTGTTATATATATATATATATATATGGAGACATGTATTGTAACAACAGTATGGGGGATCGTCCTTGAGAGCCCCAATCATCTGAAAAGGCCAATGAAACGCGAATGATATTGGTGTGCAAAATTTGCATGCGAGGCCACACCCATGCATATGGGTATTTAAGGCCAGCCGCATGTAAAATGCACTTCAGTTTTGTTATGAGAAGCCACATCACTGATCAGTATGGAGTTAAGGCCTAATGGACACACATCTCTGTTCTGTTCCCTCCATCAGGGAACGTGGGTTACTATTTGTAACCAAGATATTGCCTTTCTGTCGTTCACTACAACGTGTTGTAAACACAGTATGGGGGTCCCCATACTAAACGCCACAACTATTGTGCCATGTAACGAGGCAAAGTGGTGCAAATGCGGGCAAGCAACTGTGCCAACAAGAAATGCAGCAACACTGACTTGTAACTTTCAAACACCCAGTGTAAATGACCTCAGGCCTCCTGTTATGGAGTGCTACTCGCCTAGAAGAGGTCACTGCAGCTGTGGGGCCTCTTCTGATTCTTTAAGGCAAACACATATCACTTTTGAAAATAAACATCCGAGCACCTCTCTGATTCAAGATTGTGATTCATCGCAATGGCAGCCATGTAAACCTTAAGTGTGGAGGCAGACAGGTGCTTCTCAAGCCCTTGCTGTAAAAAGGAAAGCACTGACGCAAGGCCACATCTCTGTGGGTCTTCACCACAGGAAAAACTCCACATAGTGAACTCGTGCCACTTCAGAGTGTAGAGCTGGCTGGTAGAAGGGGCTCTCGCTTGAGTGATGGTATCTCTCACTGCTGGTGATAGGCCTCTTAGTTCCACCTCGTCCCATCCAGGGACCAGACGTGAAGGCTCCAGAGGTCTGGACGCAGGTGCCAGATTGAGCCCTGTCCCTGAGAAAGAAGGTTCTTCCTAAGGTAGATTTGCCAGGGAGGGACCCTCGGTTAGGGAATACAACCTGTGCTTCCCTGAATTGGCTCCAAATCAGCTGAACTGTCTGGGGATGGAGTCTCCATTCTCCACGGAGAGTGACCTGTTGCGTGAGCACGTCGGCTGCACAATTGAGGCCGTCTGGGATATGAATGGCACGCAACAACTTCAGCCGCTGCTGACTCCAAAGTAGAAGATGGCGGAATAGTTGCAACATGTGACGGGAGTGTAGACACTGTGTTGTCCATCTGGACCAATACATGCTTGCTCTGAATCAATGGCCAAAGCCTCCTCAGGGCCAAAAGCACAGACAGCAACTCTTGGCAGTTGATGTGCCAATGCAGATGGGTCCTGTCCAGGAAAACTGCATGCCCGTTGCATACAGCACCCCAGCCTGTCTTAGATGCATCTGTTGTGACAACAACACATCTGGACACTTGTCCTAAGGTTAGAGATCGCCGTGATAGCCACTCGATGTGTGCCACGGCACCATGCTCATCTCGGGACTTGAGTATGAAGCCAATGTTGTAGCGGTCTCATATGTAACAATCCAAGTGGCGTGACCGTGACAAAACATGCAACACCTTCTTCGGTACAATGAAGTTGGGGCTGTAGAAACCCTTCTTCATCTTGGCTGGGGGGACAGTCTCTACCACGTCCTTCGCAAATGGTTCGCAATCTCCTGTTGCAGGACAGTCGAGTCATTCTACGAAACGGGTGCCATTTGGGTCCGCAACATTTGATCAGATGCATAAGGCACCAAAAATGTCCCAAAGTATGTTTCCAAAGCTTAAGGTTATTAATTCAAGTGTTCTTTTTAACATGATATATGATCAAATATTTTTTTTGAAGATTAGCATACTATTTTTAATCATTTTTCATTATCACATAGCCAATTTCACATGTCCGTGTTAACCAACATGAAATTTCCATCTAAAATATCACCAAATAAGTTATATATTTTTTTCAAACATATACTATTTTCAGGATTATATGTGTGTCCCTGTTTACACAAAATATATTTATTCACAATAAACCTTATTTTTTTTGTAAATATTTTATGATTTGCGCGCGTCCCTCAGTTTGACTTACCACCCTGTCACACTAACTTGTTTTATCTATAAATAATGCACTGTTCCTTTAAATGACATCACAAAGCCTAAGTGACATCATTTGAGTCTTATATTAGCCACCAAGAACAAAAGCAGGCAACTATGTAATTTTTTTTTACATTGTTTATTTGTTGCTTTTTCATGTTAGGCAGGGCCCGTCAAGCTTAAACTTACCAACCCATCACGCAAAATAGATATTTTTACATTATTAATACAAAGATAATTATATTTCAGATTGAATGCATGTATGCTAGTTGAGAAACTTGACCACATGGGAGATTTGCGGACATTTTGGGATGAAATTTACCACCCCGTCACGTAAATTTCATCCCAAAATGTCCCCTGATAAAAATCACATTCTGGGGGGTAAAACTTTTTTTTTTTGGCAGGGTTCCTTTGGTAAAATGTGCATTCCAAGGGCTAAATATCATGTTAATAGAGCTCGCTTCGACCCGTGGACATGAAAAACAACCCACTGCAACAATGTAAAAGTAGCCTAGCCCAATTTCACAGGAAAAATGCAGACTTGGCAACACTATTTGGTTTGTTAATTCACTCATTCACTTACTTACTATATCACTCACACACTTTTTAGTCAATTTGAAGGTCTCCCCTCCCCCAGTTTTTAAAGTTTAAAACCAGCAGATCATATAGATAAACACTTCGTCCATACCACCCCGTCACATCATTTACCACCCCGTCACATTTACCACCCTGTCACAGGGTCATTTTGTTAAAGGTTTACGGAAAGAAAATTAAATATTACATAAATTAATGTTGAATGATGTTCTTGTTGTGTGGACTAATCAGATAAATGTAACTTTATTTGTATTTTTTAAGTAAATTCATTTTTTTCAGTACAAACAATGAGGCCATTGAAAGGTCAAATTCATGTTTCAAGATTAAAAATCTAAAAATAAAAAATATATATTAAATTACAGACTTTCTATTGATGGTTTCCAAAAAAAGGACATTTTTCTATTAGGAAAACATTAGATTTTAAAAATCAATTTTTTGTTTTATTACTCCAGTGGCATACATATTGTCCGTGACGGGGTGGTACAAGAATGGCTTCCTTGCCTGAATAAAAAGGATAATATTAATAAAGATTTTGTGCCTGAGGTGGGAAAATATGTTTTTTGGAGGATTAACATATATTTCAATTTGTAGGTTCGTTTAAAAAAAAGTTTGTTCATAATGAAAATTTTAAAAAATGCAAAGTGGAAATGGCACCCGTTTCGTAGAATGACTCAGTCGCATTCTCTACTCGAACTGAAGTAAGGGGAACACCACTGTACCCGGGGGGATCCCTGGAAAATTGAATCGCATAACCGAGCCAGATTGTCAACCAGCATGACAGGTTGGGGAGCGCTGGCCACGAGCCACAGGCTACACAAGTGGTACTAAAGGAATGATATCCAGGGTACCCGTAGGAAGGAGCCCACAGCGGGACGGAGCAAGGTCTGACACGTTGGAAGTCTGTGCATCCCAAAAAACCTGTGACATGTGGTGCACTTGAGCACTGACCTTAGTCTGAGGGCCCACAGTGGCAGAGGTGCTGTGTAAAACACTTGCCAGAGTGTGGGCCTGGAGCATCAGGCCGCAGGAAGGCAAGGGAGTCGGGTCCACCGAGGTCCTGATGCAGACTTTCAGTGTGTTGCTGTTTTGAGAACAAGGGCAAAGCACACCAAGAGAAGGAACTTGACCCAGGAAAAGAGGAAACTGCTGTTTTTATGAGATTGTAAAATTCACTCTTTCCCCCTGAAGGAGTGAGGCTTGCCTGGTGTTGTGGAGCAAGCAAATCCACAACCTTTCTCTCCCCAGGTAGCCCGTCTCAGGGCCGCTTTGAAGCCTTACAAGGGTTCTTAGTAGCCTGCGGATGGGTGGGTGGCACCATCTGTTTGCGAAAAGACTGCCTTGGGAGACTGGGACATCGAGAAAATGAACCTTCTCTGTGTCCTTCATCTTGACAAGGTTTAGCCACAGATGGCGCTCCTGGGCCACTAATGTGGACATCGCCTGACCCAGAGCCTGCGCCATCACCTTGGTCACTCGAAGAGCGTAGTCGGTGGCTGAACGCAGCTCCCACAGCAGTTCTGGGTAAGGACTACTCTCATGCAGTTCTGGGTAAGGACTACTCTCATCCAGTTCAACACGTTGGCCTGGTAGACCTTCAGGATGACCATAGCATTAAGGCGGCCTGGCCAGCAGCATTGTAATCCCTAGCCCTGAGAGACGAGGTGATATTATATGCTTTGGATAGGTGTTGCAGACGATTCCACCAGGTGGCAGTGTTCTGCGGCCACAGGTGCACCGCAACAGCTTTCTCCACCTGAGGAATGTCCATGTACCCCCGCACCACCCCACCATCGAGGGTAGTGAGGACAGAGGAGCCAGCAAGGCATGTCCGGGCTGAGAGCTGCACCTTCCATGTCTTCGTAAACTCCTCTTGCACCTCCAGGAACAAAGGCACCAGAGTGGAGCGCTGCTTTTCAGCTCTCTGACCCCAGGAATTAACCATCTAATCAATTTAAAAAGTGGCAGACCATGGTGCAAGCTCTTTTAGAGAAAATTTCCTCTCTGTGAAACCACTGAAGCACCCAGGGAAAACATCTCACACTTATCCTTGCTCAGTGAGAGATTGCTGAATGCATGAATCCAATGGTTTTGAGATGAAAGGGAAAACCCGCTCCTCATATGAGATGCAAAGCTCAGGCTCCAAAGAACAAGACTGAAGTGCATTTTGCATGTGGCTGGCCTTAACACTCTGGGGTCTGACGGTCACGCCGGCGATACTACCGCGTTTTTTTTCTTACCAGTGTGAAAGAGACTCAAAATACTCCGTCAATGTTGCACATATAATTAAGAGTTATACACCATTTGAATCTGTGGAATATCTTCTTTCATTTGTGTACACTCAGAGTAAAAACAAAATGTTGTGCTTTTTGTAAAATAAAGAAAACTAACATGATGCGTGATCTCTCGTCTCCCTCTGAACGAAGTCCAATCTGATAGTTCTCAGAAAATTAACTGTAACTTAGTGAATTCTAATGACAAAAAAATTACACTTATGTCAAAAGAAACTTTGAGATGTCCGCTTTTAAATCGTGTAAGTCAAATCGAAAACAAACATTCTGTGTTTATGTAATCTGTATGAAAAGACAGCCATGTCAGAAGTCCGTGATTCAGCTCATTATCCGCTAATGCGGCCACGCCCACGGAGCCAGCGCTATTCAGACGCAAATTCAGTCAATACATGCAGACATAGTTTCAATCGTGTATTTATTATCTTGAAAAGTGTTTATCTGGAAGTTAAAACCATGGTTAGGGAGCTCTAGAAGACAATGCAGTTAGTTCCTGGTTCTTCTTCCTCTTTATATGGATTTGTGGACTAAAGGTGTACAGAGCGCCCTCCGGCTGCAAGTATGAATTGAAAACACCATTCCTGAAATGTCCTCTTCTTCTTTAAAATAATTTGTGGACTAAAGGTGTACAGAGCGCCCTCCGGCTGCAAGTATGAATTAAAAAACACAGTATCCAGCACTCATAGTGATGAGAGTAAATATAGAATAAATATTACTCCTCTGTATAGAAATTTGACATAAACATATAAGAATCATCAAATATTTCTCCAAATGTACATGCTTTTAAGCTAAAAGCCTATATGAAATGCCATAGAGGTAACATAATTGTTCAGACACTTTGCATCACAGAAATACATTATATTTTAAAGAATATAATAGAATACCATTATTTTAAATTGAGCTGAGACATGATTACAGAGGGTTTTTTTCACAGCCTACCTGACTGAAAGAGCTCATTAATATGCAAGTAATTTCAGCTCATTGCTATTCAATTCTTTTGTCTTCCCAGGTGTAAATGAGCCATTATTCATGATCATTCACGCCTCCATGCATACTGTTTCTCTTGACAAAAAGTGTCTTACAAAAACTAAATCAATATATTGTTTTATATGAAGGAGTAGGCAGCATCATTTTTACATAATTCTGAAGCAAAAACTCTAGTCTACAACCTCCAATACCCAGAGGTCTTATTAACACAGATTTAATACACTTTTTTTGGCCTTATTTCAGTGACTTCAGTTTTTTGTTTTTTCAATAACCACGCATAAACGTTATTCCTTCAAAAATACAAACATGTACATACATGTTCCTCACATATTATGGTAGCCTAGTTTGTGCTGAATACAGTGTAATGACACTTGTGTCATTTATATGTTTATGAACAACTGAAAAAAGCACAAATGTCAGGGCATGTCAAAACTTCTCCAGGGCCCCAAAAATCCTCGGACCCCAGAGGGTTAAATACCAATATGCATGAGCGTGGCCTCGCATGCAGATTTTGCACGCCAACTTTATTTGCATTTCATTGGTCTTTTCTGATATACTCAGAGGTGATTGGGGCCCTCAGGGATGATACCCCATACTGTTGTTATAAAACATTTCAGAGTGAATGACAGAAAGGGAACTGAACAGAGACAGGTTACCAGGAGTATTATATATAGTTCTCATGTCCTTATGCAGTTCTCTTCATGTAAGGGGTTACTTTCCCAATAGTCCCAAAAGAAAAAAACATATAATAAAATACAATAGGATAAGAAGATTCAAGGCAGATAAAAACAGAAATCGGTTAAAGATATTTAGTAATGGTAATTTCAATTCAATAATAGGTTCAAGTCCATTCAGTCCCCCAAAAAACATTTTTCACACACGAAAACAGGAAATGATTATCAATATGATAATACCAATACATTGCGTAAAAATAAAGAATAAAAATAAAGATAGAAGAGGGAGAAAAAAAATGTCTGCCAAAACAGCTCGTTTCGAATTTTCTCAATTTATGTTGTAAAAGTGCAATGAAAGACTGCCTCTGCAGAAGAAATCAACTCCTTCCTCCACATTGTTTTGCATGCGGCAGATCATGTCACTGTTCAATTCACTTAATTTTACAGTGGATTCATTTTTAAACAAAACGCAGTTTGGTGCAGCTTATTACTTCTAAATTAGGATATTTTTGATGTAAAAACCTTGTTGACATTGTAAGTTATTACACGCCATACCAGAAGTCTAAAAACATGTTGTTTTATGCTGCAGTGAGAATTGTTCTGCTGGGGAAGAGTATTTCAGAAAACAGTGGAGTAGGAAACTTCCTGTTGGGACGAGCAGCGTTTGACAGTGAAGCTCCTCCAGATGTTGTAGAGAGAGTCGGAGGAAGATTGAAGGACAGACAAGTGATGGTCATCAACAGTCCTCAGCTGCTCCAGACAAACATCTCAGATCATCAGATCACACAGACAGTGAGAGAGTGTGTGTCTCTGTCTCATCCAGGACCTCATGTGATCGTTCTGCTCCTCAAACATGATCAGTGTTCAGCAGAAGATCACAAGTGTGTGGAGAAGGTACTGAAATCTTTCTCTGAGCGGGTTTATCAACACACCTTGGTGCTCACCACACAAGAGCCCACTGAAACCAATGACATCCTACATAAAATCATTCGGAAATGCTTCTACAGAAACTTAAGTCTTCAGAGAAGCAGCTCTCTTGATGATCTTTTGCAGATGTTTGAGGACATTGTGCAAAAGAATGATGAACAGCACCTAGATTGTGCTGAAGATGAAGCTTCACAGTATTTCACAATGGAGCAACAGGACACAGAAAGACGTAAGTGTAATGATATTTGATGTTTCTAGTGATAAATGAACATTTTTTAAATTTTCTTCTATTAGTTTCAGAGGGTGTGAAGCTGAATCTGGTTGTGTGTGGGAGTGACGGCACATTAAAATCCTCCATATCAGAGCTGATCCTGCAGCAGACAGAAAGAGACATGAAGCTTCATGGATGTCTTATCAGTCTGGTGGAGCTTCCAGCTCTCAGTCGGCTCTCAGTGGAGGAAGTGATGCGTCAGACTCTCCGCTGTGTGTCTCTCTGTCATCCTGGAGTTCATGTTTTCCTCCTCATTATTCCTGATGCTCCACTCAATAATGAAGATAAAGCAGAAATGGAGGAGATCCAGAGGATCTTCAGCTCCAGAATCAACAAACACATGATGATCCTCATAATGCAGAATTCAAAGCATCAGACAGAAGAACTCTGTGAAGAAACACAGTCTGTCATTGAAAGTTTTGAAGGACGACATCATTTCTTTGGTCCCAACACACAAGTGTCCACATTGATGGAGAACATTGAGCAGATGGTGGAAGAAAACAGAGGAGAGTTTTTCTCCACAGAGACATTTCTGGAGGCACAGATGAAAAAACTGCTGCAATTTGAAGAGATGAAGAAGAAGATCGACTTACTAGAGACAAATTTACTGTCACAAGGTAATGACTAGAAAATCAGTTTACCACTATAAAAATGACAAAAAGACACACACACACACACACACACACAAAAACCCTAGATGTGACATTACAAATGTCATTCACAAAACTACTACAATTCTCTGGAGCAGTGAGGCTGAACATTTATCATCTAAATATAACTTGATATTTTAAAATACAAATCTAAAATAAAATACACTACTTTTTTTTTAAATGTCACATCTAAAATTCAATCACCTCACACTGAAGCACGTGTTGTACTGCTTTGTCTGTTTATGACAGATAAAAATGATCACATATATGGTTGAATCAGGTCAGGTGGTGACCACATCTATAACGTCAAAAATGTGCCTGGTGTAGATACATTTGGTGAGTTTATAATAAGCGAGACGACAGAGAAACACCATGGCAGGTATCAATTTAAATGTATGTCGGAATTATTCTTTTTTTTTTAAGAATTAAGAATTAAAAATAAGTATAATATGATAAATATTAGCAGCCTATTATAAATAGGCTAAAATAAAAAAACTTTAAAAGTAAAATATAAATATAATAAATANATAGTAAATAAAAATTATACATATTCTTTAAAAATATGATGAAATGATGCAAATTGATAACTAACAAACACATATACCAGGAGTGCCAAACTCAGTTCCTTGGAGGCCTCAGCCCTGTTGTTATGAACTGCTCCTAGACACAAAGGTTAAGGATGCAAAAATGGGCAATAGGTCAAAAGCACAGAGTCGACAGTCCATTATATTACTGCATTATATCCTGGAACATCTCGATAGACCTGGATTTACACAGGGATCTTAGTTGTGGACTTCAGTTCATCATGCCTGATCTTCTCACAGCCAAACTGACCCAGCTCTCCATGCCTACCCCACGGGTGCCCCCTAGGGTTTTGTCCACTCTTTTACTGCTTTTCTCCCTGTATATGAACGACTACACTGCAAAAGACCACTCTATCAAGCTCCTGAAATTTGCAGTCATCAGACTTATCCAAAATGTTGATGAGTCTGCGTACAGACAGGAGGTTGAACTGCTGGCTGACCGTTGTAGTCACAACAACCTGGAGCTGAACACACTCAAAACAGTGGAGATGATCGTGGACTTCAGGAGAAAACCCCCTGCTCTCCCCCCTCTCACCATCATGGACAGCACTGTGGAAGCAGTGGAGTCATTCAGGTTCTTGGGCACCACCATCTCTTAAGGCAAGAACACACCAAGCCACCGGTCGGCCGTCTGGCAGTTTTTGTTCGTCAGCCGACTAAGTTTTCTCAGTGTGTTCGGCACTGTCGACTGAAGTTGGTCCTTGTCTGCTTTTTTTCGGCCGATTCGACATGTTGAATCAGCGTTGAAGCTCGTCGGTCCGTCGGGCTATCTGATTATTCTGATTGGCTATTCAGCTACTGCCACCTGCTGGTTTGGAAAGGCATTTCATCTTACGCAGGCTCAGAACGGATGTGCTACTTGTCCGTCGGCTGTCGAGCGTTGGTTTGGTGTGTCAGGGCAACTTTGGACACAGACGCTGCTGACGTGAGCCAACCCCGCAGTCTGCTTTCATCGCCACTAGTTCGTCTGCGTTTGCTTGGTGTTGTGTCGGCGTCGGCTTGGTGTTAGTGTTCCTGCCTTTAGGACCAGAAGTGGGACACTCACATAGACTCCAAAGTGAAAAAGGCCCAGCAGAGGTTGTACTTCCTTCAAGGAAGTTCAACCTGCCACAGGAGGTGCTGAAACAGTTATACTTGCCATCAAATCTTTCCTGTGTTCATCTATAACTGTCTGGTTTGGTGCAGCTACCAAATCAGACATCAGGAGACTATGATGTACAGTAAGAACAGCTGAGAAGATTACAAGATCTTTACCCTACTAGATCTTTTATCCTGCAGGCTATATTCAGCCTGAACAATTAAACTCTCGTGACTGTACATTGTCTACGATAATTGTATATTTGTACACAACATCTAAAATTGTACATCTGTAAATTACATCATAATCCGTACACTTGTAAATAACATATTCATTAACTCAATTAATGTAATCATTTCTGTGTAATTTCAATGTATGTCTGCACTATGTCAGTACTTTCTCCTGCACTGGAAGCTCCTGTCACCAGGACACATTCCTTGTGTGTGTAAACATACTTGGCAATAAAGCTCTTTCTGATTCTGAATCAAACACACCTGACTTGACTAAGCTCATTAGTAAAGATTCCAAGACCTCAGATGGACAAGAGAGACATACAAAATGTGCCTAAAGCCGGGTGCACACTGTACTGCGATTTATAATAGTCCTTTACGATTGTTGCTTGTCAGACTGTACCAACATGATCCTCATGTCACACTGTGGGATCTCAGCTGTCCTATATTTCAGACTGTCCGACAGTTAAGACACGGTAAAAACGGATGAGCCTAGGATTATAGGAATATTTTAGGATTCTCAAAATTTGTCTCAGACAACCAAATCGTGGCCAAAATTGCGCAGTGTGCACCCGCCTTAACCTATAGTGCACACTGTATACACTACCATTTAACACAACATATGTTAAACTTGCTTCCTCCCAATGCTTTAGCTGACCATACAAAACTATATACATGCTAGATAAGCAGACCTCTCACAAATACAGGGTTATGTAGAGATTAAATTATCACCCTACAAATGACATATTCAGAATATTTACTATTTTTTTAGGCTTTAAAACTGATACGCTTCCTCTTTTACAGGTTCAACAGAGTGTGAAGATCTGAGGATTGTGCTGCTGGGAAAAACTGGAGTTGGGAAGAGTGCAACAGGAAATACCATCTTAGGAAGAAATGCATTTAAAGTGGAGCAGTCTTTTGAATCAGTTACTAAAGAGAATCAGAGAGAAACATCTGAAATCAACAGCCGACACGTTACTGTGATCGACACTCCAGGACTGTTTGATACTGAACTTACTAAAGAGGAGATCCAGAGAGAAATCAGCAACTGCATCTCCATGATACTGCCTGGACCACATGTGATTCTCCTACTGATATCACTGGGACGCTTCACTAAAGAAGAAACAACATCAGTGAAGATCATCCAAGAGACGTTTGGTGAGAAATCTTTAATGTACACCATGGTGCTCTTCACCAGAGGAGATAATCTGAAGGACAAAACTATTGAAGAGTGTTTGGGAAAACCTGGATCTGCTTTGATGAACCTGATTGGAGCGTGTGGAAACAGATTCCATGTGTTCAATAATAATAATAATCAAACTGGAGACCGTACACAGGTGTTTGATCTACTGAAGAAGATAGACGCTATGGTAAAAGCAAACGGAGGGAGTTTCTATTCATGTAAGATGTTCAGAGAGATGGAAAGAGAAAAACAAGAACAACAAATGAAGATTCTGACGGACAGAGTCAGAGAAAGGGAAGAACTGATGGACAAACTGGAAGAAGAGAAAGAGAGAATGAAGATGATGATAGAGGAAGAACGACAGAATCAAAATAAAGAGAGAAATAGAAGAGAAGCTGAGGATATGAATAGGTGGGAGAGAGAGAAACAGATTTGTGATGAACAGTTTCATAGACTGAAGAGTGAAATGGAGGGAATAATCAGAGTGAAAGAGAGAATAGAAAGAGAGAGACAAGAACAACTAGAGGATTTAGAGAAGAGACTGAAAGAAGAACTAAATGTGAGAGAAGATCAACAAAAGTATTTTGAAGAGAAACTTAAACTCCTTGAAGAACAGCATGAAGAAGAACTGAGGAGAAGACGGGTGGAGTGGAGACAGCAATATGAACGAGAGAAAGAGAAGATGAAGAAGTTCTGCTCTGAATTTGGTCATTCACTACAGGTGAGTGTTCAAAGAAACCTGGAGAGGACTTATAAATATGTTAGGGTGTCAGTAATATTCTTAAAAATCGTTGCAATGCAGACAGTCATGCTGAGTTGAACTGAAGATCTATTATGATTGAGTACAAAAGAAAAAGCTTTGATTTATTTTTATGGATTTGTCAGTGCCTTTTCTCATTATTAATATTGATGATTAAATGATTTTAAAATGTAAGGACAGTCAGATGACATGACAGTTTGTCACACCTGGCTCAACGGTGTTACATTAAAGGGTTAGTTCACCCAAAAATGAAAATTATGTCATTAATGACTCACCCTCATGTCGTTCCAAACCTGTAAGACCTCCTTTCATCTTCGGAACACAGTTTAAGATATTTTAGATTTAGGCCGCGAGCTTTCTGTCCATCCATTGAAAGTGTTTGTACGGTGCACTGTCCATGTCCAGAAACGTAATAAAAACGTCATCAAAGTAGTCCATGTGACATCAGTGGGTTAGTTAGAAGTTTTTGAAGCATCGAAAATACATTTTGGTCCAAAAATAACAAAAACTACGACTTTATTCAGCATTGTATTCTCTTCCGGAATCCTTTCCATTGAATTGATTCCAATGAATTGATTCCATTGAATCCTTTCATCTGTCGGCGTTGGTAAAGCACTTTTACGTCGTTGTTTTTGGCGATTAGGACATCCACGACATGCACACTTACGCACCATTTTAAAAAATAGCTTGAATACAGCGTGCGTCTCCCTCAGACTGTAAACGAAGCTCTGGCGCACCAGATAACACGTCAGCAGCGTCACTGCGGAGTCGTGAACCCGGATGAACAACAGACCCGGAAGAGAATACAATGCTGAATAAAGTCGTAGTTTTTGTTATTTTTGGACCAAAATGTATTTTCGATGCTTCAAAAACTTCTAACTAACCCACTGATGTCACATGGACTACTTTGATGATGTTTTTATTACGTTTCTGGACATGGACAGTATACCGCACATACATTTTCAATGGATGGACAGAAAGCTCTCGGACTAAATCTAAAATATCTAAAACTGTGTTCCGAAGATGAAAGGAGGTCTTACGGGTTTGGAACGACATGAGGGTGAGTCATTAATGACATCATTTTCATTTTTGGGTGAACTAACCCTTTAAAGGGAGATGACACAGCAGAGTAAACTCAAATAAAATAATTTATTACATCCAAATTAACACAGGAACATAATCAAAACGTCAGTCAACAGGAATATCAGTCAGTATGAAATGCAAGTGATTGTCAGGACAAGTGCATGGTTGCAAAACAAAAATAATTATTGCTTTTAATAATAACAATAAATGTTTTAAATTATGTGTTTTAGTTTACTGTATTGTTGTCTTTTAAACAGGGAGAAATCAAAGACAGCGGAACTGCAGAAGTCAGAGCAGAAAGAATACAGCATCTATTACAAAGACTTCATCTTGACAGGCACCACAATAAACTGAGAGCTGCAGATGTTCTTCAGATAACTAAACATTCGTTACAGTCTCATGAGTCTTGTGCTGAAGAAGAGCTGATTCAGACATTCATACAAAAGCTACTGATGATGAACTACAGAGCAAGATGCATTCATGCTAAAGAGAACAATGACTCATTTGAAGATGAGAGTGATATTTTTAAAGATTTATCTTTATCAAACACAGGAACAAGTCAATCTGTGCAAATCCACCCAATGGATGTTCAGATGGCATTATTTCATTGTGCTGATGGTTTCCTGAAGCAGCTGATGGTCACTAAACTGTCCCAGTGTCAGTACGCTCTGCCTCTGCTTGTTCCTGATCCATTCACACAACAGATTGAGTTTCCTCTCTGGACATTCAGACAAATCAACAAGAGCTGGAAGATGAGAATCACCAACAATCAAATCACCAGTCAAACCCAGCCGATCTACAAGGCAGAAACTCCAATGGTGTTTTTCTTCAGGTTTGGCTCTGTGTCTTCATCCAAGTCTCAGCTGATGAACAGTTTGATCAATGAGAAACACAACACGTTCTTCCACAGGAACTGCCCAGGCAGCAGCAGAACCAGAGTCCTGATGGATGGAGTGGTGGAGATCGCCTGGTTCTGCCCCTCTGGGAAAAACATGGATAAATTCACTGATTGTGTTGCATTCTGTAATCTTCATGGCGATGCAGGATACCATGAGAAACAGCTTCAGATCCTCACGGAAATGGCCTCAGTCAATGTTGTTATTCTGCCGAAACTTCAGAGGAATGACAAAAGCATGACAGAAGTAGAAAAACTCTACAAGGACTCAAAGCCACTCATTTGTCTTTTTACTGAGGATGTTTCAACTCTACCTGAGATGCAGAAAGGGAAATACAACATTGGTTTGAAAGACAGAAATCAGTCAGATGTATCTAAAGAACTCAGAAGAGCGATAAATGATTGTCTCTCAGAACCATCTTCCACTTTCAGACTTGAAGATATGACCAAACACTCAGACATCAGAGTAGATGAGGAAGACGATGATGACTGCAGGAGAGGAAGAGAAGCAGCACAGCAGATGATGAGTTTACTGAAGAAGAAAGATCTGATAAAAAATAAAGAGTCAATTCTCCCCTGTCAGGGGAAACTGTGGCATCAGTGGAGTAAGAAGAACAAAGAACTACTTAAACTTCGAGGAGAAGAACAAGAAAATGAAAAGGAAACAAATAAAAAGAAAACAGAAATGAATAAAATCCGTGAACAGCAGAATAAATCTGACGTTAGTGAGATTGTAAAGTTCTTTATTACAGAAATTGACTCAGGTGATGAGCATGAGATGATGTTTTTCCTTAAATGGCTTACAATCCTTCTGGATGAACAAACTTCAGGTGGACTCAAGTATAATGAAAAATGGGCATCAGCTGTAAAACTAAAAGAGAAACCTGATAAATATGGACAACTTCGCCCTAAACAAAATAAACATGTCAAAACATCTGAAGATCTTCAAGCTGCAGTGTTTGGTTTGGAGCACATCATGAGGGAGATTGGTCAGATCTATGAATCATGTTCATCTGTGAAGAAGCAAAAGAAAGGACTGCACTTTGACTTCTCATCTCTCCCAAGTATTGCAGCAGAGATGATGATCTCTGGATTTCCACTGGAGCTGATGGATGGTGAAGCTGATCATGTACCTGTGATCTGGATCTCTGCTGTTCTAGATGAACTCATCCAGAAACTGGGAGACCAGAGAGTCTTTGTGCTGTCAGTTTTAGGGGTTCAGAGCTCTGGGAAATCCACTATGCTGAATGCCATGTTTGGACTCCAGTTTGCCGTCAGTGCTGGCAGGTGCACCAAAGGAGCTTTCATGCAGCTGGTCAGAGTTTCAGAAGAGATGAAACCACAGATGAACTGTGACTGTATTCTGGTCGTTGATACTGAGGGTCTACAACTGGCTGGAAGATCAACAAGACATCATGACAATGAATTGGCCACATTTGTTGTTGGTCTTGGAAACCTGACATTGATCAATATCTTTGGAGAAAACCCAACTGAACTGCAGGAGATTCTTCAGATTGTTTTTCAGGCCTTCCTGAGGATGAAGAAGGTCAGACTGAATCCCACCTGTGTGTTTGTGCATCAGAACTTTTCCGATGTCACAGCCAGAGAGAAAAACATGGAGGGAAGGAGACGACTGAAGGAGAAACTTGATGAGATGACAAAACTTGTTGCTAAAGATGAGGTCTATGATGCAGAATGTTTCAGTGATGTCACTGGATTTGATGTTCAGTATGATGTGAAGTATTTTGCTCAGCTCTGGGAGGGCAGCCCACCCATGGCACCACCAAACCCAAACTACTGTAACAACCTTCAAGAACTAAAGGAAACTATTATAACTCATGCCTCAAAATCACATAGAATGATGCTGACAGACTTAAAAGATTACATAAAAAATTTCTGGGAGGACATATTGAAGGAACTATTCGCCCCCAGCTAACAGGGAATGTTGTCGTAACTTTGGCTAACATTCTACAAGGTTCTCTCCAAGTTATGAACAAATGTTTTTCCAGTAACATTAATAGAACATGTGTTTTTAAAGTTTTGTATCTTGTCCCATAGTTATTGTTAACTATAGTTAACTTTTTTTTTTTTAATTAATGTAAAGGTTATGCAAGTGTTATAATTAAACACTTTAAATGAAATCACAATATTTTCATTAGTGTTTGGTAAATGTTCTCATAATGTTGACAGAGAATATATTCTTTAAACAACATTCTTTGAATGTTCCTTAAATATTAAGGATTACTAATTTTTTTGGCTAAAAATGGCTTAGCGAAATCCCCTGTGTTTCATTAATAACACTCTGTGTTCATGTGTCCACACCACAGAGTGTTAAACTGAAGCAGTGTTGGAGTTTATTAGATAATTAGGTGATGATTTAGCATTGAGCATTAGTGATGGAACTCAAGGAAAGAAGAACAAAAATGTGAAGTTGCCATTGTGCTGATCAGTGTTTCCTGTAGTTGGGCCCTTGACTGTCAATTGTTTTGTTAGTTTTTCTCTGGCTGCTTTATTAGTGTGTTCAGAAAACTCATTTATTTTGTCAGAGAAAGTTGAGACAAAATAACATCAGGTGATGTTGCTGTTAATGTCACTGTGAAGTGGACTGATTCTTTGTTTATATCTGAAGTGTTTGTTAATAAATTGTTTGAATATTGTGCTACTGACCATGTGATACTACTATGACAATCTTTCATAAAACAGGAGTTTAAAACACTGTTTAAACGGAGTGGTTTTGATCTTTCAGATCGCCAAGCAGAAAATTGAAGGGCATAAGCAGTTAAATTGTCAGTCATACTTAACTGAAGAGTCTTTTCCTTTACAGGATCGTTCGTGGAGCACAAAGATGATAAGATGGATCAATGGTTTAAGGAAAACAATGTAGGTAAGGAGACACAGGTAGGTAGTCGAGTAGGTGCACTCTCTTGCAGAGACTGATGAGACTGGACAACAGGTGAGTAGATACTGAGTGCTTTTAAAGTGTTATTAATGATGATGTGACAGGTGTGGTAGGTTAAAACTCTGGTGATTGTGAATGAGTGGGTGGAGCCGGAGGACCTGGTGCTGATGGCATGCTAGCTGAATACGTGACAGTACTTATTAATTTAAGTAATTTATATATCAGCACTGAATAAAACAGTGATGTCATCGTCCAGCTCAGTTCAGTTCACATACAATGGTGTCAATGCAGGTTCCTCTCTAGTGCTGTTATCTGGTCATCCAGAGCCCACTGAATTGTGCAAAAAAAGAGGGTTGGAGGGAGAATTGTTTCAGGAGGTTGTTGAGGCAGGTCTGGAGAGTGAAGTCGGAAAAGGGCCTTGGCCTTTGTATTCGTCACCTGGAAGGTAAGTAACCTTGAAGTTAAAGCGTGTGAAGAACAGGGCCCACTGGGATTGATGAGGGTTCAGACAGAGTACAATCTGTAGTTATTCCAAGTTGAGGTGATCTGTGATTAATAGAAATGGATGTTTTGCTCCCTTCAACCAATGTCTCCATTTGTCCAGGGCTTGCTTCATAATGAAGAGCTCTCAGTCGCTGATGTTGTAGTCACTCCCACATCACTGGGGGATGCATCTACTTCTATAATGGAGGGTATGCCTGGATTAGGATGTTTTAGGATGGAAGCGGTGCAAAAGGCTTCCTTCAGATGTTCAAATGCTTCTGTGACAGCTGAATTCCAGGAGACTTGGGCCGATTATGAAGTAATGAGTTCACGGCAATCTGACTGAATTTGGCAATGAATTTATGGTAGAAGTTGGCAAAGCCTAGGAAATGTTGAAGTTATTTGTATAGGGTTGTGCCAGTTTCTGACTGCTTGAACTTTCCCTTGCTCCATTTGAAATCCACTTCTGTCGATGATGTAACTTCGGGTGATGAAACTCGCATTTCTCCAGCTTCAAGTAGAGATGGTAATGTCTGAGACATGGAAGGACCTGTGCAACATGTTGGCGATATTCGGCCAGGTCCCGGGAATAGATAAGAATATCATGACGAATGCATATGACGACGAATCTATGGAGCATGTCCCTCAACATCTCATTCATGAAGCCTTGGAACACGGAAGGTGAGTTTGCAAGCCCATACGGCATAACCTGGTACTCATAGTACCCTGATGTGTGATGAAGGCGGTTTTCCACTCATCACCCTTCCGTATTTGGATGAGGTTGTAAGCACTGTGCAGGTCCAGCTTGGAGAAGGACCAGGGGAAGAGGATAACGATACTTGATGGTTTGATCATTGAGATCTCTGTAAGCCGCAGAGATCATTGAGATCCCTCCGCAATCCTCCATACTTTTTTACCACAAAGAAGCTTGAAGCAGCAGGGGATGTTGATGAATCCTTGTTTGAGTGCCTCCTCAATATACTCATCCTTGGCCTTTGTCTCCGGGATATATAGTGGATATGTTTTACCTTTGAGTAATGTGGCCCCAGGTACCAGCTCGATAGTGCAGTCCTATGGCTGATGAAGTGGAACTTTCATCACCAGCTGCTTGCTAAACACACCCTGATACACAGTAGACTGTACTTCAGGACTTTCAACTGTGGTGGAATTGAGAATGCCATTTATTTCTGTAGGTTGAGTTCTGGTCAATAATTGAAGCAGTACTCACTCCACTTAGTAGTTTCTCTAGTTGACCAGGAAACTGTAGGTGAATTAATTTGTAGCCAGGGGCATCCCAGGATGATGTCCGCAGTTGAGCCTTCCAGCATCAGAAGTAAGATTTCCACCCTATGCAGGTTTCCAATACTGAATGTGATGGGTTGTGTGCAGTGAGAAATGATTCCTCAACAGCTGCTTACCCAGGATAGAATGGATGTTCAGGGTTTGTGAACAGGGAAGTTTCTTGATCTTGAGAGACGTTTGAAAAGTTACTTTGAAATTAATTTCCCTCTGGAGCCCCAGTCAATGAGGGCTTTAAACTGTAACGAAGCATCGAGGAGAAGTCACTGATACTTTAGTGTGTGAAATGTGTACATAAGCAAGGTAAGTTGAACTGCACTCACCACTGGTCGAAAACAAAGACGATACCTGATTGGTCAGAACTCCTCAAAGAGATGGGACAAACACCTAAGTTTTAATAGTCAGATCAGAATGACACATTCAGTATAGTATAAGCGTAAGACAGAAGCTGGAACAAAGAAGATGACGGAGACAAAGAACAGACGAAGAGCAGACAAGCAGTTTCATTCAAGCCATCCGACATATTCTCGTATCAATTTTCCTTTCTTTTACTTTAACTTTCTTCTCTTTGTTATCTGTTGAAAGTCTCATGTTCTAAGTTAAGTTTTGCTGCAATTTTAATCAAGGACCCTACAGTCTTTTGCCACCTTATCTTTAAACTTTAGCCACGAGGGAGACTCCATTCGTTTGCCAGCACACCAGAACGTGTTTGGCTTTCCCCCAACATCTATCCAGACCCAATAGGGTCATATACACTACAGAGCTTATTATGGCTTGTGCAAATGAACGCTGGAGGATTCATTTGCTCAGTCATAAACTAAGTGACTCTTTAAAAATTCCCTATTAAATTAATTAATTTATAATTTAATTTGTATAATTTTACAATTTTTTTCCCCTTAAAATTCTACCAACAATACCCCATAATGACCAACGTGAATTTTTTTTTTTAAATCTTTGCAAATTTATTAAAAATAGAAAATGAAAAAAATTACATGTACGTAAGTATTCACAGCCTTTGCCATGACATTTAAAATTAAGCTCAGGTGCATCTTGTTTCCACTGATCATCCTTGAGATGTTTCTACAACTTGATTGGAGCCCACCTGTGGTAAATTCAGTTGATAGGTGTGTGCCTTTACAAATAATGTCCAGTCTATATAAGGTCCCACACTTAACAGTGCCTTTCAGAGCACAAACCAAGCCATTAAGGAATTGTCTGTAGACCTCTGAGACAAGATTGTATCGAGGCACAAATCTGGGGAAGGGTACAGAAAAAATTCTGCAGCATTGAAAGTCCCAATAAGCACAGAGGCCTCCATCATCTGTAAATGGAAGAAGTTTGGAACCACCAGTTCTCTTCCTAGAGCGCGCTGCCCCGTCAAACTGAGCGACCAGGAGGAAGGGCCTTAGTCAGGGTGGTGACCAAGACTCTGACAGAGCTCCAGCGTTTCTCTGTGGAGAGAGGAGAACCTTCCAGAAGAACAACCATCTCTCCAGCACTCCACCAATCAGGCCTGTATGGTAGAGTGGCTAGATGGAAGCCACTAAATTTTCCTCAGTAAAAGGCACATGACAGCCCGCCTGGAGTTTGCCAAAACTCACCTGAGGTACTCTCAGACCATGAGATCAACAAAGATTGAACTCTTTGGCCTGAATAGCAAGCATCATGTCTGGAGGAATCCAGGCACCGCTCATCATCTGGCTTATACCATCCCTACAGCGAAACGTGGTGGTGGCAGCATCATGCTGTGGGGATGTTTTCAGCGGCAGGAACTGGGAGACTAGTCAGGATCGGGAGAAAGATGAATGCAGCAATGTACAGAGACATAATTGATGAAAAACTGCTCCAGAGCACTCTGGACCTCAGACTGGGGTAAAGGTTCATCTTCAACAGGACAACAACCAAGCCAGGATAACAAATGAGTGGCTGCAGGACAACTCTGTGAATGTCCTTGAGTGGCCCAGCCAAAGCCACGACTTGAACCCGATTGAACATCTCTGGAGAGATCTGAAAATAGCTGTGCACTGACGCTCCCCATCCAACCTGATAGAGCTTGAGAGGTCCTGCAAAGAACAATGGGAGAAACTGCCCAAAAATAGGTGTGCCAAGTTTGTAGCATCAGACTTGAGGCTGTAATTGGTGCCAAATGTGCTTCAAAGTATTGAGCAAATTCTATCACAACAATCACCAAATATGGAACCTTGAGACTCAGACCTTTCCAACGATATGTTTTGTCAAGATTGTAATATGAAATCTGACACCACCCACAAGGGGAGGAGTCGCTAAAAGAATTTAGAATTTCAAAATGGTTTTCACAGGATGAATTTTGAGTTTGTAAGCTTTCAAATGATACCTAATTGTTCAAATAAAATCTCAATCTTAGGTAGAGTATTTGTAGTCTCAGTCATCAGTTTAGAAACAGGCACCCCGTGATGTGTGGCAGCAGCAGCACGAGATCTCGGGAGAATGACCAAGCAGACACAGAGCAAGTGTGGTACAAAGCATTCTCAGATTTATTCAGGAAGGGTCATATTTATAGACACAGGTCAAATGACAATCTCCAGGACGGCTTGAGCATCCCTCATGTCTTCAACTTCTGACTGCATGTAAGAGTGTCAGTGTGTCCAAGGACTACTACTTCTTGTTTTGTCTAGGTAGGTACATGTGCACAATAGAAAAAGCCCAAGACACAAAGAAAGTCAGAAAGTGAAGCCCAAGAAATAAGAAATATTTAAATATTTGAATATAGTGTTAAATATTTAACACTCATTTATGATGTTTACTAAAATATGTGATATGAAAAAATACAATAAATAAAAAGAGTACCAAGCACTAAGCGTCCCGCTAGCGGAGCGGTGACAGTTAAGGTTTTACATGGTATCAAAAACCCATTTTACCTTTTCTGATAACATTTTACAATGCCTGAATAGGCTACTATGGTTTTGTTTTTAACAATCTTCATCACTTTAAAGTTGTATGTGGAAGTGTTACATGTGTGTAAAAACTGTTTACCACCCAAGTTTCACGTTTTTAAAGTTTAAAGCACAGTTTTCAAAGAATGAATTAATAAGTTAATGAACTAAAATGAACTAAAAATAAAACAACTTTTTATAAACTTTTTTGTACCATTTAAATATACACCTCATAGGGGGCAGTTTTTATAATTGCTTTATTAAAATCTACTTAAATGTATGTATCTGTGTTGTTCAAATAGCTAAATTTAACCAGTTAAGCAATCAGAATTCTACAGACCATTAACAATAAAAAAAAAATTAACCACAGGGTTCCCACGGGTCATTGAAATCCTTGAAAGTTTGTGAATCTGAAAAAAAATCAAATGAAATTAAAGGCCCTGGAAAGTTTTTGAAAATAAACAAACATAGATACAGGTCCTTGAAATAGCTTGAATTTATTTTGTGCAAGAAGTTTTCTGGAAAACTTTCCATATTATTCCCTCCAGTCCGCTAATGTGTTAATTCGCCAACACTTCCTGGCCTAAGCATATTAGCTTGTTTTATTTATGTTAGTTACGGGCATTTACACGTTACGTTAAGTGTTTCATGTGGTACTTTGTGTTGTACATTGCCATGGCATTCACACATGCACGAAACTACTACCATGGTACCTCAATGTTTCACAGATGTAAACCCATGAGGCAAGAAATATTTATTCATACATCTTAAAACTTGGTTGCATGAACCTAAGCTATTTTCAATAAAATCCATGCAAAAGTCAGATCATTTTAGAATACAGTATAGTATGTACCGAATATTCTTCAATTTTATGCAAATACAGCATATATCAATGGACACATTTTCTTCTCACATCAGTTAAATTTGTGTAGTTGTGGAGAGCCACTTGAAGTGTGGTGATGTAAAAATCAGATGTATTAGTGATACTAAGGTAGGCTACTACATTTGATCAGAAACTCTTCCATGTCCTGCGCATCTATATTGGAGATGTCACATATTTCTGTATGATAAACTTGCTCAGGCGGGAATTTCCGATGATCATGTCATGTCAACCTCACTGTTTTTCATTTGAAATGTTAGCACACCGCCACATTTGGTTGTTTATCTTGTCGACAAACTACACAAGCTTAAACGATCAAATCTTGTGTCCCGATGCCCATTGT
>RJVU01065024.1:276510-295549 GCA_003731715.1 Anabarilius grahami
TCCTTTGGCCACCATCCAAAACATTCAACAGTTCTTTAACCTGAAGACAAATGTTTGTATTGTGTGACCTGTTAAATTATCATGCACCACATATGCCGATTCTTACACAACATATCTTTAATTTGGCCAAAATTAACAAAAAACAATTATCTCTTTATCTTAATTAACTTGGTAGTTATCTCCAAGCAGAGATTATGTTGAATTAATGTGTTTGTGCAACACACAATTCATATGTTGTTCATTGAGCTTTCATGTGCCTGTCTTGATATTCAAGAAAAAATTGTTTGGAGGAAACATGAAATACAGTACAGTCCAAAAGTTTGGAACCACTAAGATTTTTAATGTTTTTAAAAGAAGTTTCGTCTGCTCACCAAGGCTACATTTATTTNGAGTCCTCCCAGTGAATCTCAACCATCTCCAGCCCTGCATACACTGATTGGTCTGTGTTTCGCCGCTTCAAGTCGAACACAACCATCATGTCTAAGACTGGTGTTCAGCCTTGTGTTCAAACCAGAGTTGGACACTGATGGAGAGACTCAAGAAGATTAGCCATACAACTTGCCAATAAGCACATTCAGAAAGGCAATTTGCAAACTTTCACAAAATATAATTAGGTGTCCTAGATCTAAAGTTGGATCACTAACAGTTGGTATTGTTCCATATTTGAGAATTAACTTTTGTGCAAATCCTGTCTTTCACTGACGCTCATTTGCAAAGTCGTTCGCACGGCACAGAAAACATTGCGCAAGTTCTCTTTTGGATCTTCTTGCGCTTCAATGGTTTAAAAAAGTGGTCTCAAACTCAGCTCCTGGAAGTTTCTAGTAACCCTGAAGACCTTGATTAGCTGGATCAGGTGTGTTCAATTAGGATTGGAGCTAAACTCTGCAGGGTAGTAGCCCTCCAGGAACTGAGTTTGAGACCACTGGTTTAAAATCACATTAAAATGCAAACACAGGCATCATTGAGCGGAATCGAAATGCACGTGTCTTATCGAATCCCCGGTTCTTGTAACTTTGGAACTGGTTCTCGATATCCAACCCTAACATTAGCCAGAAAACTGGAACCAGCTTGTTTCCAGAACTGTTTCTGATTTATTAAGGACCATTGTTGGTTACACACTGTAGACACACATTTATGCTCAAACCATACAAGTGAATTTTATATAATAGGTCCCCTTTAAATTCTAGGAGGAGCTCAATACAGCACTGAAGTCCTTTCAAGAAAAACCTCAACACAAAGAAAACATTAAAGGACAGTTTGAAAAAACAGTTCAACACATCACGTGAGTATTNATTGTTTTTTTTTTTTTATGTTTTGACATTTGATATTAGAACAGTTGAATTGGTTTGTCTGACAATTTCATGTTCCTTTATTGACTGGAATAATACACACAGAAAACTGTTGGGTAGAAATGCTGAATGTATGTATTTATTTAATATAATTATATAAGTTCCTAATACATAATTACATAAGGTCAATTTATTATTCCAGAGTTTACTCCTCGAAGTCTGNTATCTGAAATTAAAATTTTGTAATTTTCTATTTTTTTTCTATCACCTGTGGGTAACAGATAGGTGCTTAGGACTCAGTCTAGAGATAGTATTGATAAGAGCAGCCCTCTGGTGGACCGGTGAGACTTAAGGGTTTAAGATGTTTGTGATTTTAACATATAGCCTATGTTTAAATGTTTTGCCTTGAGCAACATAGTATATAAATCTAAAGTTTTACTCTATAAAAATACAAAGTAATGAATTGAAGAATATATTTAAATGTATAAATGTGACATCTGTGAAAGAGTGTAGCCTATGTACAAAGAGAATCACAATGCTGAAAGTCATGTTCAGTAACAACTTTTTGATCTGAAATTAAAATAAGTAAATGTTGTGTTTGTGATATACAGCCACAGACCTGATTCAAACTGCAAACACGACAAATGTGAAAGCACAAAAGCACATGCAGCTGCAGCTAATGCTACAGTACTAGTACTTCAGAGAGTTAAAGTTGTAGTTAAATCCCACATTTACCCACTCACTTTTCATGCTGCTCCAGAATCAGTTCATCTTTGAGATGATTGAAGTGAATGTGAACTGATTTCAGTCTCAAGCTGAGCACACAGAGCGTCAGATTAAACAGCAGTTTGAGAAGCTTCATCAGTTTCTCAGAGATGAAGAAGAAGCTACAATTACTGCACTGAGGGAGGAAGAGGAGCAGAAGAAGCAGATGAAGGAGAAGCTGGAGAAGATGAACAGACACATCTCAGCTCTTTCACACACAATCAAAGACATGGAGGAGATGATGAAAGCCAGTGACGTCTGCCTTCTGAAGGTCTGATTTCAGATCATTGGTTGATCATTGGTTCATTGATTGAGTTCTTGATGATAAATGGTGTGTTTGTTCTGCAGGAGTTTCCAGTCTCAATGGAAAGGTGAGTGATCTGCTCCTGTCTCTGGTCTCTCTGCTTCTGATCCAAAGCCACTGCAGTTCTGACTCCTATATGTTCTTCCAGAGTCCAGAGCTCACAGCCGGATCCACAGATGGCTTCTGGAGCTTTGATTCATGTGCCACGTTACTTGGGCAACCTGCCGTTCAGAGTCTGGAAGAAGATGCAGGACATCGTCCAAAACAGTGAGTCTGATTGGAGAAGATCTGTACTGTTACACATACGGATGGGTGGAGAGATAAAAGTTCTTTATGACACAAACTGAAAGATGAGGGGCTTTCGCTCAGCATTGTCATAGTAATAGGCAGTTATAGGAATTAGCCACCAGGGTGGTCCTCTAAGAACTACATTTCTCCTAGCTACATTTTTCTGGTTGCATTCGCATCAAAGGGACTTTGATTTTCACCGCCAGTAGGAACTTAGAAGTGACGTAAGCTGGCTGACAGCGACCACCCACCACAGTCTGTGGGAAACGCTGGGAAAACTATAAATCTAGAGGGTTAGAAAAATTACACCTTGGTCAGACATATCAGACTGAAGGACTATGCCAAGTTTGAAACTCTAAAAAGTCATTGCTAGAATACGTTTTCTATACGTTTGGAAGTCTGCTACAGGAATCCCATGAGTCAGATAATTTAGAAGGTCTGACCCAGGTTTGGTGGATGTAGCTTTAAAGCTCTAAGAGGAGTTAGAAATTTTAATCTTCGAAGTGGAACTCAACACTGCATCTTGGATTGGCGCTTTAACAGTGGTGTAACAGCGTAACCGGTGTCTGAAGCACGTGTAGAGCAGGGACGATTTCTTTAAGACTGCAAGGGAAGCTCGGCTTCCCTTATAATGTCACAAAATTAATGGTCAAATATGTACTATTGTATTAACATTTTATTGACTAAAAATGCGTTAGAAAACGTTCATCTCAAAGACGAGTTCGTTCAGAATCAGTTACATATAGCAGGTCGGCTGACTCGATTTCCTTCTCATACATTCCAGCAGCGTCACAGTGCATTTCCCTATTGAAGCCCAGCGTCCATTGACTTCAATGGGGCTGCTTTGAACGGTTTTTTTTCAGCGCTTCGAAACTAGACGGTCATTGGATAAACGCTGCGATTATGTCCCGCCCACGGACGCTCAGCGTCTCTGGGGGTGAATGGGGAGTGGGCTGGCCTGGACTCCGAGCTTCTGCGTGATGATTGGAGGGTCTGTCGAAAGACTGCATCTCCTTTTGACTGACAGCGATTCTGTACTATAAGGAATCACTGAAGCTATTCGCGCTCAGTCCCATCGCGGATTTCTCAAGTTCAGTCGAAATAAAAACTGCTGCAACCTATTTCTTTGATATTTGCTTGGCGAAATTGCTTGATTTTCATCATACATTTCACAAAATTATACACCACATTCCATGTTTCAGTTTTACAGAGTTTAATATTTTTTTACTTGAAAAGACTCCTAGTTGGTACGACAGGGTCACAGACCATTTTCTTGAAAAGGAACGTAGGGCAGAATTTACTTTTAAATAAATAGACAATTTTATGATGTAGGCCGAAAATGAGCTTCCCCTCTCTGACAGACCAGTAGCCGCCACTGGTGTAGAGACACTCCAATTTCATTGGCATCATTAGTGGCATGCCCAGAAGTATAAGAGGGCATCTTTAAATACAGGGTATCAGCTTCTTCAGAAGCCATTTGTGTAGTTAGTGTGTGGTAATTGACAGAAATGACCTCAAATGTGTCATTTTCAATGTCTGAAGGGACCTCTGTGTTTGGAGCTCGAGATAGGGTGTCTGCAAGATACATGTGCTTACCCTTCTTGTACACCAGAGTGATGTCGTAGCACTGTAACCTGAGCAACATTCTTTGTAGTCTTGGAGGGGCTGTGTGGATTGGTTTCTTTAGAATGGTCACCAGGGGCTGGTGGTCCGTTTCAACGAGTGTGGGTTTTCCATACACATAGTCTCTGAACTTAGTACAGGCAAACACGACAGCTAGCAGCTCCTTTTCTATCTGAGCATACCACGATTCTGTGTCTGTGAGTGTGCGAGACGCATACGCAACTGGTCTGCCCTCCTGCATGCAAGCAGCACCAAGCCCGAAACATGAGGCATCGCAGGTTAGTGTAACCGGCTTCTTTACATCATAGTATGCTAAGACAGGTGGGGTGGACAAACATGACTTGAGGGTTTGAAATGCGTTTTGGTGTTGCTGGTACCAGCACCATGCAGTCCCTTTGTGTGTCAGCTTTCTGAGTGATGCGGCAATGTCGCTGAAGTTTGGTATAAATTTACCCAGATAATTTACCATTCCAAGGAAGCGCTGTAGAGCAGGGACATCCTTGGGGGCTGGCATCTCAGAGATTGCTTTTGTCTTGGAAGGATCAGCTTTCAGGCCTTCACTTGTAAAGATGTGTCCCACATAGCTGACTTGATCCAGGCGAAATTTGCATTTAAAAAGGTTTAGCTTGAGCTTGACCTCACGCGCTCTGTTCAGCACTCTTTTCAAATTAATGTCATGTTCAGCAGCGTTGCGACCTCCGACAATGATGTCGTCAACAATAATTGCAATAACTGCTCCATCGAGTGCTGGAGCACTTCACTTGCGGAGTTTGTCAAAAGGCATACGAAGAAATCTATAGCGCCCAAATGGGGTGCTGAATGTGGTCATCATGGAGGACTTGCGGTCTAAGCGAATCTGCCAGAAAGAGTTCTTCGCATCCAGCACTGAAAATACAGTTGCTCCTGACATCTGAGATCGTCGTTATGACGCCAAGGCTCTCCATGTGGTCCAGCTCTGCTTTGACACGGCTTTACATTGCCAGAGGAATGCGATGAGCAGGGCGAACTACAGGCTGTATACTGGGGTCCACTGTCATAGAATATGTTATCGGGAGTTCTCCAAGCTCGTCTGTGAACAAGTCTTTGTACTCAGTGAGAATTTCTTCTGTGCTGCCCTCCATACTGACATGATGCACATCTGGGCTGATTTTAACGATACCCATGTCTAGGCATGCACGAAATCCTAGCAGCGGTTGGACAGTTGAGCTGCTGAAACAGTTTTACTCAGCTGTTATTGAGTCAGTTCTGTGCACTTCTATAACTGTTTGGTTTGGGTCAGCCAGCAAATCAGACATAAGAAGACTGCAACGGATTGTTAGGACAGCTGAAAGGATAATTGGTATGCACCTGCCCAACCTTCAGGACTTGTACAACGCCAGAGTGAAGAAACGGGCAGGTAACATCATCACAGACCCCTCTCACCCTGGACACAACCTGTTTGCACTTCTGCCCTCAGGCAGACGTTACAGATCTATGTGCACTAGAACATCTAGGCATAAGAACAGTTTTTTCCCCAACGCTATCTCCAGCTTAAACAGCTAACATAGCAATTACCGTTTTAGTATTCACTTTCAGTACTTGATAGAGAGTAAAAATTAGTGTAAATATATATATATATATATATATATATATATATATACTATTCACCCTGCTGTATATACAATACAAATCTGTATGTCTTCTGTTCCAGATGTATACCACATTAGTATTATTATTTATTTTATTTTACTTATTATTTTCTTAGTTTACTTAGTTAAATGTTTCTGTTCTCATGTCATATGTATGTATGTACCAAGAGCTTCTGTAAAAACCACAACAAATTCCTTGTGTGTTTGTGCACACTTGGCGAATAAAGCACATTCTGATTCTGATTCTGACATCTTGATTCACCAAGAAGAATGGAAGTGAATGATTTTGCCCATTTAGGCCACACTGCAATGTGACTAAGCCCTTTGTCTCGATTTTACTTCCACCATAAGCTACAAGGTTAGGTGTCTTTGATTGCTTCACTGGCCGTTCGTTGTTGGCAATTTGTTCGAAAGTCATTTGTGACATTACGTTACATTTTGCCCCCGTGTCAACTTTCACTTCAATTGGAGTTTTGTTTATGTGTAAAGTGACAAATCCCTCATTCAACCCTGGCATGTGAGGGTTAACAGTGTTGACAAACTTGTCAAATTCAATGCCATCAACATAAAAAGTGTCATCGTGGTCAAGGGGTTTGTCTATTTCGAGTTCATATACCGCTTTCCTGTGACTAAATTTCTTCTGACCAAACTGACTGCGTGCTTTGCAACATTTCTTGTAATGATTCAGTTTCTTGCAGTTATGACACTGTTGTCCGAAAGCTGGGCATTTCTCTTTCTTTGCTGCATGATTGCTTCCACAGTTTCTACAATTGGTTATGGTTGGTGAATCGCCTTATTCTGTTCTTTGTTTATGTTTTATGTGTTGGCGCCTCCTGCTGGAAACTGGCTGTATTGCATCCACATTAGTGGCAGTCTGAGGTATAGCCAACGTTTAGTTTTTGTCCTCTGTCATTTCATGTATGCGACAAGGCGACAAATTGGGATAGCTTTAGTAAGAGTTAGATCGCTGTCTCTCAACAGTACTTTCCTTAAGCTTTCACTGTTGATGCCACATACTATCCTATCACAGATCAGCTCGTCAGTCAGTTCTCCAAATTGACAACTTTTAGCTTTAATTCTGAGATCACTGATGAATGCCTCAACAGTTTCACCTTGTTTTTGGTTTCTAGAGTGAAACTTGTGCCTCTCCATTGTTTTATTTTGCTGAGGGTTGCATATTTCACGAAATTTTCTCTTCAAGCACTCCGGACTCTTCAAGTCAAGATCGCGCCATTCTCGCCTGGTGCACGCACCTCTGCTGCATAGACAAATGAGCGCTCTCGTTCTATGGCTTCCGGCCCTGCGAGATTGAGGAGGATATACGCCCTTGTCCTGGCAGGCTTATCATGGTGCGCGGCGGCGATGAAAATGTCATACTCTTGCTCGAAGATTCGCAAATTGTCGGCGATATTTCCATCAAAAGTGAGCGGGTCTGGTCTTCGAAAGCAATCCGCCATAACCACTCACTGCGCGGTCTCGAGAAAACTTTCGCGATCAGCTCAGTCTCTGTTTTCTACAAAACTGATTAACTCACAGGCGAAAAGTCTGTGCCGTCCTCTGACACCATGTTGTTTGTCCGATAAATTATACAGTGACAGCCACGGGTGAATGTGATGATATTTATTAACAGAGCTCGTATCACACATACGACACATCGCACATGAACCTAGCTCTCGCGCGTTCTTAGTACATACGCCCCAGAGGGGTGGGAGGACGTTCTTAAAGAACCCAACACATGTTTGAGGTGCAGCACATTAGAATACACAAATCACATTGTATTTCTGAACAGATCATTTATCACAATGATCTACACAGACCAGACAGGGTTGTCAGCAATTCTTCCTATTGTAAAGGAATTCTTCCTGTTGAAACCCCATTGTGATCCATCGTGCAATCGGTGTGCACACAGCAGCGACTGAATGCTATAACATTTAGTTGTGCAGTGTGAATGAACAGTGATCTGATGACTTTGAAAATCATGCATTGTGAACTCGAGTGCTCTTGATCTGAATATCAGTACAGTGGCTGTGATTGGACAGAGCTGATCACATGACTGATATCCAGCACTGCAACACCACTCACTCTCATATTGCTTTTAGAAATATTTTTGGTCGGAATGAGCGGGAACCCTGTATTTTATTTTTTTTCTTCAAACTAATTCTTAACTTGCTTGGGTGTGCAGCGAGACAGTGTGGCTTTACTGACATCTAGAGGTAAAATTGAGCAAGTGACACAAAACATCAATGGATACATTAAAACATGACAGTCAACAATAATAAGAAACATTCCAGCTAAAAAAGGATTTGCATTCCATCCTAATGTTTCTCGGCTGGAGGATGGATTTCTTTATTTTTTTTTTAAAAATGTCATTGGTTTGTAAATATTGGATGAGAACTGAACTGAGCTGGATGATGACATCACTGTTTTCTGTAGAGCTCTTTTATATTGAACTCATTTTATAAATGATGATCTTTACAACAGAACTGAATCAACAATGAACCGACCTCAGCTGAACAATGACAGCATTTTCTTTTTAAAGCTGCTTTACTGCAGAACTGAACTCTGTTCGCATCACTGAATCATTATCTATATCAGAATCAGAGCTTTATTGTCAAGTATGTTTACACTTATGAGGAATTTGTCTTGGTGACAGAAGCGTCCATGGCAGAGACAGAATGACAAGGGTCCAGTGATGTCCTTCAGGTGGGCCAACACCAGTCTCTCAAATGACTTCAAGATGTCAAAGTCATTCAGTCCTGTGATTTTGGGTTTGTTGGAGATGAGGATGATGGTGGAGCATTTGAAGCAGAAAGGAACTTCTCATAGCTCCAGTGATCGGTTGAAGATTTGTGTGAGGATAGGGGCCAGCTGCACAGCACAGGATTTCAGACAGGCTAGTAAAACACGCCTTCCCTATTATACTTACGGAACGAACGTTACATTTACAGTTACATTTTTTCTGTAAGTAGAATAGGGAAGGGTAGGACATACAGCGTAAGCTTTTTGAAGAATACGGAAAGCGGAAGCACGTGCAAGACGATAATTTGGGTTTATAAAGCATATACAGTTGTATTTTTTTTGAAAATGACCGATGGTTTCTCTAGATAAGACTCTTATTCCTCGTCTGGTATCGTTTAAAGCCCTTTGAAGCTGCACTGAAACTGTAATTTTGACCTTCAACCGTTTGAAGACCATTGTAGTCCACTATAAGGAGAATAATCCTGGAATGTTTTCATCAAAAACCTTCATTTCTTTTTGACTGAAGAAAGAAAGACATGGACATCTTGGATGACATGGGGGTGAGTAAATTATCAGGAAAATTTTATTTGAAAGTGAACTAATCCTTTTTAGCAGTTTGCTGAACATTGCTATGACCATCAGAGGCTTCCTAAAACCTGCATACGTTACAATCTGATGCCTACAAACATGTTTAGAACAAATTGATTTGAACTTAGATCCAGGAAAGTAACTGTTTACCTCCTAAATGTGAAAATTAACTGTTGACTGCTCCCAGGTGAAAAAAGTACAGTAAAATACACTTTATTTTAAGTACACTTCCATAATGTACTTAAAGTGCTCTATTTTCGTGAACTTGTTTTGTACTTAATGTACTACAAGCTGTACTTTAGTACTTCTTCATATAATCTTAAGAACATCTAAGTGTAATGTGTAATACTCAACTGTGCTATTTTGAGACACCATGATTTTGAACTAAAATGTGCTTTTAACATACTATCTCTGTATTATAAAAAAATGTATTTAGTAACCTCTTGTAGTACACTTGAACCCATCTTTCATACACTTTTAAATATACTCATCAGACATAGGAAATACACTTAAGAATTATTTAAAATATAAGAATAATATATACAAAATGTATTCATAATGTTGTTGTCACAGAAACGCCAGGCTCCAACATCAGCCAATCACAGCGCACTCTCTCTCCTGAGTACTGATCACTCACACCTGCACGCAATCACCTCAGCAATCAGCCCACACATAAAAGACACTCACACACGGTCCGGTCTCGTTCGCAACTAAGGACTCTTCCTGAATGCTTACCTCAAGGACTCTTGTTGTTACTTACCTGTCTCCAGTGCTCCCAAGTTATCTCGTGTGTGTGAGTGTTTTCAGTCTTCCACCTCTCTACTGTTCCAGCGATCTTCCACGGATAACCACCTGCAATTCACAAAGGACAGAATCATTACTCATTCATCTATCAGTCACCTTGTCAACATCTATATCACTTACCTGTGTTTGACGATTCATCTGCTTGTTTAATAAATCCCTTAACTGTGATCTTCTGTCTCCGAGCCATCTGTATTGTAACAGTTGTATGCATGCGTTATAAATACATTTTGTATATATTCATTATATATTAATCTTATATTTGAAATGCATCATAAGTCTATTTTCTATGTCTGATAAGTATATTTAAGTGTATGAAAGATGGGTTCAAGTATACAAGTGGTAACTAAATTTTTTTTTATTTTTATACAGAGATAGTATACTAAAAGCACATTTTAGTTCAAATTCATGCCGTCTCAAAATAGCACAGTTGAGTACACTTGGATGTTCTTAAAATTATCTTAAGTACTAAAGAAGAGCTTTTAGTATATTAAGTAGTACTGGTATTTAGTATACTTTTCCAAGTGCAGTGAAGTACTACTGAAGTACAAATAGTTTAAAATAGTGCATTTATAGTGTATAACTTTGACATTTTTATTTAGCACCAAAATAATGTACTACAAATGTACTTGCTTGTATTTAAGTGTTTTTTTTTATGCACTCAAGTATACTTTTTTTCACCTGGGTTGTCAAGATTGTAATATGAAATCTGACACCACCCACAAGGGGAGCAGTCACAAAGAATTTAGAATTTCAAAATGGTTTTCACAGGATGAATTTTGAGTTTGTAAGCTTTCAAATGATACCTAATTGTTAAAATAAAATCTCAATAATAGGTAGAATATTTGTAGTCTCAGTCATCAGTTTAGAAACAGGCGCCTCAACCCCTGTGATGTGTGGCAGCAGCAGCGCGAGATCTCGGGAGAATGACCAAGCAGACACAGAGCAAGTGTGGTACGAAGCATTCTCAGATTTATTCAGGAAGGGTCATATTTATACACAGGTCAAATGACAATCTCCAGGACGGCTTGAGCATCCCTCATGTCTTCAACTTCTGACTGCATTTAAGAGTGTCAGTGTGTCCAAGGACTACTACTTCTTGTTTTGTCTTGGTAGGTACATGATGTGCACAATAGAAAAAGCCCAAGACACAAAGAAAGTCAGAAAGTGAAGCCCAAGAAATAAGAAATATTTAAATATTTGAATATATACTCATTTATGATGTTTACTAAAATATGTGATATGAAAAAATACAATAAATAAAAAGAGTGCCAAGCACTAAGCGTCCCGCTAGCGGAGCGGTGACAGTTAAGGTTTTACATGGTATCAAAAACCCATTTTAACTTTTCTGATAACATTTTACAATGCCTGAATAGGCTACTATGGTTTTGTTTTTAACAATCTTCATCACTTTAAAGTTGTATGTGGAAGTGTTACATGTGTGTAAAAACTGTTTACCACCCAAGTTTCACGTTTTTAAAGTTTAAAGCACAGTTTTCAAAGAATGAATTAATAAGTTAATGAACTAAAATGAACTAAAAATAAAACAACTTTTTATAAACTTTTTTGTACCATTTAAATATACACCTCATAGGGGGCAGTTTTTATAATTGCTTTATTAAAATCTACTTAAATGTATGTATCTGTGTTGTTCAAATACCTAAATTTAACCAGTTAAGCAATCACAATTCTACAGACCATTAACAATAAAAAAAAATTAACCACAGGGTTCCCACGGGTCATTGAAATCCTTGAAAGTTTGTGAATCTGAAAAAAAATCTAATGAAATTAAAGGCCCTGGAAAGTTTTTGAAAATAAACATACATAGATACAGGTCCTTGAAATAGCTTGAATTTATTTTGTGCAAGAAGTTTTCTGGAAAACTTTCCATATTATTCCCTCCGGTCCGCTAATGTGTTAATTCGCCAACACTTCCTGGCCTAAGCATATTAGCTTGTTTAATTTATGTTAGTTACGGGCATTTACACGTTACGTTAAGTGTTTCCCGCATGTGGTACTTTGTGTTGTACATTGCCATGGCATTCACACATGCACGAAACTACTACCATGGTACCTCAATGTTTCACAGATGTAAACCCATGAGGCAAGAAATATTTATTCATACATCTTAAAACTTGGTTGCATGAACCTAAGCTATTTTCAATAAAATCCATGCAAAAGTCAGATCATTTTAGAATACAGTATAGTATGTACCGAATATTCTTCAATTTTATGCAAATACAGCATATATCAATGGACACATTTTCTTCTCACATCAGTTAAATTTGTGTAGTTGTGGAGAGCCACTTGAAGTGTGGTGATGTAAAAATCAGATGTATTAGTGATACTAAGGTAGGCTACTACATTTGATCAGAAACTCTTCCATGTCCTGCGCATCTATATTGGAGATGTCACATATTTCTGTATGATAAACTTGCTCAGGCGGGAATTTCCGATGATCATGTCATGTCAACCTCACTGTTTTTCATTTGAAATGTTAGCACACCGCCACATTTGGTTGTTTATCTTGTCGACAAACTACACAAGCTTAAACGATCAAATCTTGTGTCCCGATGCCCATTGTTGTTTACAAATCCCCCGACACCTTACATCAAGCAGGTCGTGGCAAAATCGGGGTAAAATCATGTAGTCTGTACTAGGCATTAGGACAGAAGGCACATAGGACATTGTTTAATGATTTGTATTTTAGCGCTTTCTAGAGGGGATGTCAAATGGAAGAATGTGGTATTGTCAGTGGTGCTGCTGGTAGGTACAGTGAACAGTATTATTGACGTATCCAATTAATAATCTGTGTGTTATGTGCAGAATTCAGTCATGAGAAATAAGAATAAGAATTCAGCTTTATTGAGAAATTTAAAACAGAACGTCCAAAGAGCAAACATAATACATGGTTTTCAGATATTAAAACTAAAATAAAATTACTTTTTTCCAATCAGCAGACAATAAAAGTTGTTCACAGAATATAAAAAGTAAAGATAATCAATTACTCAAAGAAAACTAAGTAAATGTGAAAACTAATTAGATGAATCTCTCTCCTACTGACTTACAAGTAGAGATGGGTATCGTTAAGGTTAATGGTATCACTATTCATAGAATACTGCTTATCGAACTGGTACTTTTTATTGGCTTTTTTTTATGAAAAAAACTGAATGGCTTTGTATTCTGAAATGTAAAGATCTATAGCAAAAAAAAAAAAAAAGTTTGAAAAAAATTACGGTAACACTTTATTTTAGGGTATTTTAACCAGTTGCTTATTAGCATGCATATTACTAGGATATTGGCTATTTATTAGTATTTCTTAATCCTACCCAATACCTAAACTTAACTACTTTACTTTTACATTTTGAGCACTGACAGGTGAAGTGAATAACACTGATTATCTCTTCATCACGGCACCTGTTAGTGGGTGGATATATTAGGAAGCAAGTGAACATTTTGTCCTCAAAGTTGATGTTAGAAGCAGAAAAAATGGGCAAGCGTAAGAATTTGAGTGAGTTTGACAAGGGCTAAATTGTGATGGCTAGACGACTGGGTCAGAGCATCTCCAAAACTGCAGCTCTTGTGGGGTGTTCCAGGTCTGCAGTGATCAGTATCTATCAAAAGTGCTCCAATAAGGAACAGTGGTGAACCGGCGACAGGGTCATTGCAGTTTGTTGCGTATGGGGCTGCATAGCCGCAGAACAGTCAGGGTGCCCATGCTGACCCGTTCACCACCGAAACGCCAACAGTGGGCATGTGAGCATCAGAACTGGACCACAAAGAGCTGCGTGTGCATCTCTTACCTGGGGAACACATGGCATCAGGATGCACTATGGGAAGAAGGTAAGCCGGAGGAGGCAGTGTGATGCTTTCAGCAATGTTCTGCTGGGAAACCTTGGGTCCTGCCATCCATGTGGATGTTACTTTCATAGGTACTACCAACTTTATTCACTGTGAAAACTTTAGATAATGTTTCTTTGTCATGTCAGATGTAATCGCTGGTTAAGACAGATTTATCCAAATGATATTTTATTGCTTGATGCATTATCGTGTCGCATTTGGTGAGGATGTGGCATCAGACTTGAAAGTGCTGGATCTGAAGATGATCTACTTACTGTGATTGCTTTTTGTATGTCTGTGTAGAGAAGTTAAATGCTTGAAACACTTCCCACATGCAGTGCAGGGATACCATTTTTTTTCAGTGTGCATCCTCTCGTGTCTTTTCAGATTTGCCGACTGACTGAAGCTCTTGTCGCAGTGTGAACACTTGTAAGGCTTCTCTCCAGTGTGAATCCTCTTATGTGTTTTCAGGTGTCCTGACAGACTGAATCTCTTGTCACAGTATGAACACTTGTAAGGTTTTTCTCCAGTATGAATCCTCTGGTGCACTTTTAAATCACTCCCTGTAGTAAAAGTCTTCTCACACTCAAAGCACATGTACTCTCTCACACCAGTATGAATTTTCTGATGTATTTTTAAATGTTCTAGACGTGAAAAACTCTTTCCACATACATTACATGAATGTGGCTTTTCTTTTGTATGAAATTTCAGGTGCATCTTCAGGACTGAAGACCACCAAAACGTTTTTCCGCACTGATCACATGTGAACGGCTTCCCTCCTGTATGGATGTTTATGTGTTCTTTAAAGTACGCTAATTGTTTGAAACTCTTTCCACATTGATCACAAGTGTACGGTTTCTCTCCAGTATGAACCTTCATATGCCTCCTAAGGTGTACTTTTAATGAGAAACTCTTTCCGCACTGATCACATGTATGTGGTTTCTCTTCAGTGTGGATCATCTCATGTGTTTTCAGATTTGCTGACCGATTGAATCTCTTGTCACAGTGTGAACACTTGTAAGGTTTTTCTCCAGTGTGGATCCTCTCATGTTTTTTCAGGATTCCTGACTGATTGAAGCTCTTGTCACAGTATGAACACTTGTAAGGTTTCTCTCCAGGGTGGATGTTCATGTGTTCTTTAAGGTGTCCTGATTGTGTAAAACTCTTCCCGCACTGATCACATGTGTACGGTTTCTCTCCAGTGTGAACTCTCATGTGAACATCAAGCTCATATTTGTTTTTGAAACTCTTTCCACACTGAGTGCAAGTGTACGGCTTCTCTCCAGTATGACCTCTAATGTGACGCTCAAGACTTTGTTTGTTTGAGAAACTCTTTCCACACTGAGTGCAGGTCAACAACTTCTCTCCAGTATGAACTCTCATGTGAAGCTCAAGATTATATTTGGTTGAGAAACTCTTTCCACACTGATCACATGTGAACGGCTTCTCTCCAGTATGAACTCTCATGTGACGCTCAAGACATTGTTTGCTTGTGAAACTCTTTCCACACTGAGTGCAGGAGAAAGATTTCTTGGCTCTTCTTTTCTTTAAATCTTTCGGTTTGGTTTGAGAGCAACTCAAAGGTTTTTCTCTAGTTATGACACGCTTTTTCTCATCAACTTCACTCAATCCTCCATTCTCCTCATTTCCTTCAATCAACTCTGAAATAAAAGTAAAAATGATTTATTTTCAGCAACTCAAAAATTTGTCCATAAAACCTTCCATGAATGAGGTACATTGATCTTCAAATTAGAGGTGGAGGAACTTCCTAAAATATTTCATATCACGATCTTAAAACAAATAATCTGAATCATGATTTTTCCCATTTTGAGATATATTCAGACTGGAACAAGCCCATGGACTTATCCATTTGCAGTGAATCATTACAAGACAGTCCGCACACTCTACTAAAGAAGAAAAAAAAACATTGAATGCAAGATAAAATCAAAACTTTACTTAAAAAGAGCAAATGTTTCCGTCACATGTGACCTTTGTCAATGCTAAACTTACAATGGCTCCTGAACTAAGCATTGTAAGTTTATCATTAAAGGATTAGTTCACTTTCAAATTAAAATTTCCTGATAATTTACTCACCTCCATGTCATCCAAGATATCCATGTCCTTCTCTCTTCAGTCGAAAATAAATTAAGGTTTTTGATGAAAACTTTCCAGGATTTTTCTCCATATAGTGGACTTCAAACGGTTGAAGGTCAAAATTACAGTTTCATTGCAGCTTCAAAGAGCTTTAAACGATACCAGACGAGGAATAAGAGTCTTATCTAGAGAAGCCACTACTCATTTTCTTTAAAAAAAAAATAAAAAATTTAAATTATATACGTTTTAACCATAAATGCTTATCTTGAACTAGCTCTTTTTCTTCTCTATTAGAATTCCGGCAGTGTAGACACTGTTAAGTGTATTACTGCCCTCCACAGATCAAAGTTTGAACTAATTGTTATATACTTGCACTAGCATATTGTATATGACAATTTAGTTCAAACTTTGACCTGAGGAGGGCAGTAATACACTTAGCAGTGTCTACACTGCTGGAATTCAAATAGAGAAGAAGAAGAAGAGAGCTAGTTCGAGATGAGCATTTATGGTTAAAATGTATAAAATGTAAACATTTTTTAGAAAACGAGTGATGGTTTCCCTAGACAAGACCCTTATTTCTCATCTGGTATCGTGTAGACTGATTTGAAGCTGCTCTGAAACTGTAATTTTGACCTTCAACCGTTTGGGCTCAATTGAAGTCCACTATAAGGAGAATAATCCTGGAATGTTTTCATCAAAAAGCTTCATTTCATTTTAACTGAAGAAAGAAAGACATGAACATCTTGGATGACATGGGGGTGAGTAAATTATCAGGAAATTTTAATTTGAAAGTGAACTAACATTCACAAACTAAAGTTCACAAACGTTCACTGTTTTATTTTCAGTAAAGATTTGTTTTTATCTCGCATTTGATGTTTTTTTTCCTTCTTTGGTAGAGTGTTTGGACTCTGTTGAAATGATTCACTATTTGGATTTTTTTTTGTCTACACACCTCAGTTGGACTTGAAGGTAAAGTGAGTTCCTGACTACTCTTTACTTATCCATTTGCAAATATTAAAACATAGTATTACATTAAACAATCAGTTGTCAAAATAGCCCATTATGCATGGAAAACATCTGCAAATTACAGCACCAAATAATGCATTTAAAAATTATGGAGGAAAGGTGCATGATCCAAGCTGCCCAAAACATGAGGATTCTTTATTTTAAACTTCAAGCTAATGCATTAATGTAACGTTTAACATGGCTTGCCCTGTCAGGTGCTTTGACAGATGTGTGTGCTGTTTAATGTGTGATGTTTCCTCAGAACAAAACTTTCATTTTACGGTTATATCCTTATCTGTAAGTGTTACAAATGTACACGAGTATTTCTGTTTTGCATGAAGGCTCGTTCTGACTGTCTGAGGTAAACTTCAGACTTTACTGAATGACCGCAGGCGCGCACATGCACATCAAACAGACAGGATGCATTCGTTTTGCTGAAGTATCTGTTGTTGGACATTAACTTTAGGTTTAAAAGTCCACATGTCAGGTTTTTTATGAGAATGGTGACTGTAAATGGATAACAGTGTGTAATTGAATATAAATGTAAGATGTATCTTCTGAACCCTCCCCTCCAATGAAGGGTTGCAGAGAACACAAAAAAGCAAAACAAGCCCAATAAAAACGCAACATAAGCAGACACATCTTCATTAAACTGCAACAGGGGAACACATTACAACAATGTAAGATATTGGCAATACTAGTTATAAAGTTAAAAGGCAGGAAATGCAATTTATTATGAATAAAATAGTTCAAGGCACACACAGGCACTCTGACACACCACTGAACATCTCCATCAACTAATCCTTTAAACTTAATTAAACATGTCATTTAAATTTCCTTTCCATTTTCAGTTTCATTTTAATTTGAGTTCAAATAAATAAAATTCCAAGAATCAAATCTAAAATAAAATCTATAAAAATATCAAAGCGATTATCGATTTATCATCGAATCATGGCCTAAGAATCTATATAAATCAAATCGTGAAACTCCAAAGATTCCCACCCCTGTCCAGTTCATAGAGAGTGTCCCTTTTATTACTGGATGCTTCAGCTATATTATTTTACAGCTTTAAAGATTTGACCTAATATAATAAACCAAAATATGAATCTTCATGAAGCTTTACAACCTTCAGCATCATGAATGAATGAAGAATAAACACCAACCTCTTTGTTCTTCAGTATCTTCAGTGTGTTTCATTCTGCAGGGTTCTGGATCACTCATGTTCTCACTGTCCTCTTTAATAAACTCAGTCTTTGCAGATTTCATGATGCTCTGATGCTCGTCTGATGGGAATATTCCTGCATTTATTGGGGAAAACACTGAAGGCAGGATTGTTGAGGGAGGAGCTTCACTGAACATGAACTTCGGTTTCAGATTTGCCAAAATTAACAACAACAAATCAGAGGGTTTTTTACCTTATTTACCTTATTTTTTAACTTATTTACAAACTTAAAGGGTTAGTTCACCCAAAAATGAAAATTCTGTCATTTATTACTCACCCTCGTGTCGTTCCACACTCGTAAGACTTTCGTTAATCTTCAGAACACAAATTAAGATATTTTTGTTGAAATCCGAGGCTCCGTGAGGCCTCCATAGGGAGCAATGTACACTTCCTCTCTCAAGATCCATAAAGGTACTAAAAACACATCTAAATCAGTTCATGTGAGTACAGTGGTTCAATATTAATATTATAAAGCGGCGAGAATATTTTTGTGTGCGCCAAAAAAACTAAATAACGACTTATATAGTGATGGCCGATTTCAAAACACTGCTTCAGGAAGCTTCGGATCATAAATGAATCAGTGTGTCGAATCTGCTGTTCGGAGCGCCAAAGTCACGTGATTTCAGCCATTGGCAGTTTAACACGCGATCCGAATCATGATTCGATACACTGATTCATTTATGATCCGATGCTTCCTGAAGCAGTGTTTTGAAATCGTCCATCACTAAATAAGTCGTTATTTTGGCGCTTCAAAAATATTCTCGTCGCTTTATAATATTAATATTGAACCACTGTACTCACATGAACCGATTTAAATATGTTTTTAGTACCTTTATGGATCTTGAGAGAGGAA